>JALIGW010000003.1:174197925-174432925 GCA_023053685.1 Diadophis punctatus similis
TTTTTCTCACTCAAGCTAGGTGGAAACTCTTCAAGTGAGCCACATTTTGTAAACTAATAAATTGAAAATAGATAGCAGGCACCATCTAGTGCAGGGGTCTCCAACCTTGGCAACTTTAAGCCTGGCGGACTTCAACTTCCTGAATTCTGGGAGTTGAAGTCCACCAGGCTTAAAGTTGCCAAGGTTGGAGACCCCTGCTCCAGTGCTCTCTGTCTCCTATATTTTAATAATTAAAATATTATTAAAAATTAAAAAAAATATTAAGCAGCAATGAAGACATACAGTACATGGGTGGTGAATTTAGAAACACTGGCAAAGGCTTCATTCCATTCTGTTTTGGATGGCACTCAATATGCTACTGAGGAAAAATGTTCAGATCTTTTGGAATACTAATAGTGTTTAAGATGTAGCTAATTAAAATCAGGATATCCTGCTACTGATGTTGCCATACAAGAAAACACAATTTTTAAGATGCAAAGATATAAATGCAGATGGAAGATGAAATGAACATGGGAAAGCTCAACAATGGAAGATAAATGAATGAAATTAGCATTTTAGGCAGCAGAGAATTGCAATGCCGTGGAATCGGCCATGTTCAGCCAAAGGACTATGCTGTTTACTACTAAAGACATAAAAAGAAAAAAGAAATGGTGCTGTTTTTCACAGTCATAAAGAATATAGCAAGGACAGTACTAGGCTACAGTACAATTAATGACCAACAAACACAATTTTTACCTCATGGAGAATTCTGTCATTTGGCAATTATCCAAGTTTATGCTCCAACCAGTGATGAAGAACAAGTTGATAATTTTGTAATTAACTTCAATCTGAAACCAACAGAACATGCAAGCAAGATGTGCCAAACCTTACCGGAGACTTGGAATGCCAAAGGTGGAAATAGTAAGGAGGACAACATAGCTGGACTATATGTCCTAGGAACAGAAGCAAGAGAAAGACTTATTGCTTTCTGTCAATTCAACAATTTGTTTATCACTAACACATACTTCAAACAACCAAAGTGATGCCTATATACCCGTGATGGCGAACCTATGGCATGCGTGCCAGAGGTGGCATGCAGAGCCCTCTCTGTGGGCACATGCGCCATCACCAGTTGCTCTTCCAGGGTCCGGTGCATGCATGCACACCGGACCAGCTGCTCTCTTCCGGGTTCCAGTGCTCTGGCATGCGTTTTCGGCACTTGGTGCCGAAAAGGTTAACCATCACTGCTATATACTGTACATAGATATCACAAGACAGTGTGTGCAGAAGCTGATATATTACTAGTACAAGAAGGCAGAAGAGCTTAGGGGTGTGTGTATATCTATTTGTTTATATCTCCAATGCCACAATAATTATTAATGTGTAACTCTGAAGTCTGAACATGTACTTGAACTTCCCCATGTTATAGCTGAGAGGAATTTCTGAAACACTTTCTCATACAGCAGGAAAGGTGTGATAAAATTCTCTCAAAATAAAAATTAATCAGAATTACATACCCAATGTCATTATTTGCATATCAAACAAAGCATATTACTTGTGCCTGGCTACATGCAGATATGATGTGGATGTAATTTCATGTTCCACAAAATAGGTAGTTAAGAGCTAGAAGCCACTGCTCATCTGGGATGAAAAACTTTCATGTGCATAAGCTACTTTTTAATAATTGTTAGGTATTTCATTTCTCCCTGTGTTCTCAGTAAACAGCTAGAGAAATATGGCTTCAGAGAAACTTTTGCGAGAGAGTGCAGAATGTGAGGCTGAAGTAAGGCTTCATTCCCTTAGTCCACCAGAAGCTTTCTGTTTGTGTAGGTCAATTGAAGTCTCCTGTTTTCTCTTTCCTGTCTCTGGAAATATTAGCAGCTTGTCGTCTCAAATATAAAACAACATTATGTGAATGAATAGGAGCTGAGCCAGTCAAGTCACCTGTCTGAGTGAAAGGTCAAAAGGCATTTCTTCCTCTGCATTTCCTTTAAAGCTGGCAACCAGGATAGCTCATAGCACTTTTGACACTAGTTTGGAAGACTCAAGACAGATAATACGGCAAACAGTTGCAACAGAGAGATCCAGGACTTTGTTGCAATTATTGGCTTCCTTCCATCACAACATTTGCTAGCTGGAGAAGGTAACTCGGAGGTCTTCAAACTTGGCAACTTTAAGATTTATGAACTTTAACTTCCAGAATTCTCCAGCCAGCTATGCTGGCTGGAGAATTCTGGGAGTTGAAGTCCATAAATCTTAAAGTTGCCAAGTTTGGGGACCCCTGACATAACTCAATGTAGGTAATGGCAGAGGTGAACCTACAAAAAAAGATTTGTTCTTGTTTACTGCTGTGGGCTTGAAATAAGGATGTGTGTGGGGGGGGAATGTAGCAGAAAGAGCAAATATTGCCATCTGTCTGGTAAACTCGCAAGATTCTGTTTTCTCGCCATGCACATCAGTGGTGGGTTCCTACACGTGCGGTCCACTCTATAGCACTGGTAGCAGCCCGCTGGTGACGTCACAGTACCGGTGCGGTCGGTTGCTGGTGCCTGGGCGCGCCATAAAAAAAGTTTTATTTATTTATTTTTTACATTTTTCTTCTGCGCATGCCCAGAAGCTGAGCTTCTGGCACTGCGCATGCGCTGCCTTCCTACCTCACAGTGAGTCCAAGCAGGGGAGGATGGCTGAGGGAGCGCATGAGATGCTGAAAGGATGGGCGGTAGGAGCTATCTCCGTTCCCCTCCCTTCAGCTGTCCGAGAAGCCACGAACGCACGGTGATGATCCTAGGCATTTTCGCATGCTAGGGGCTTCTTGAGCTGCTGAGGGGAGGGGGAATGGGCGGCAGGACCTATCTCAGTTCCCCTCCCTTCAACAGTCCGAGAAGCCACGCCCACCCGGTCACATGGCTGGCAAGCCACACCCACAAAATAAGCCATGCCCACAGAGTGGTAGTAAAAAAAATTGGAACCCACCCCTGATGCATATGTATACATCTGAACTAGACTGTGTCGTTTCTCTGTGTAAAATAATATACGTGGGTATATGCATAATTTTGTATTTATTTATTTATTTATTTATTTATTTGTCATGGTTATGTGGTGTATATTGCAGGGGGTGACTCTTTGAGAGCTGTATGCAACGAAATTTCATTTTAATGTATGCCGATTAGTTTACATTCAAAGTGACAATAAAGTTATTCTATTCTATTGTATCCTATCCTATCCTATCCTATTCTATTCTTACATACTTCAATGATAAAGAAGCAACCGTTTTTTTAAAAAGTCACACTTTATTAGATATTTTTATCAAGTTTAGCAATTAATTTCACAAAGGTACTAGAGTTAAAAATTGGTCATCTAAGCTCACTGCCTGGAGTCTGAGCAGATTAATTAATTAAATCAAAACATCCTGTAAACAGAAAAGATGAAAGTACTAATCCATCCTCTTCCCTTCCAGCTTATAAAGAAAAGATGAAGGAGCTGTCCATGCTTTCTTTGATCTGCTCCTGTTTTTACCCAGAATCTCGCAACCTTAATATATACACATATGATGGTAAGTAGTTTTCAGCAGCTATTGTTTTCCTTAGTGAAGTGTTATTTGTTCTTCCATGGGAGATGCACATTTTCCCCTTGTTTTGTTACTTAACAATGATTTCCAACCTGGAACCTACAATATACATTGACTTCTCTTCCCATGCTGCAAAACAGCACAGGATTATGGATTCTGAAGTCAAATATATTAGAAAGCACCATGTTGGAAAGATTGATCTGACACCTGATTAAATGTAAAGCTTGTATGGCAAACTATGATCATGTTTGGAAATTAGGAGCATGTCATGAAAACTCTCACAAAATGACTGTCATGTTATGATTATAAAATTCCACTTAATAGAAAAACAGCTTGTGCAGTTCTGGTCATTCATATGTTTTTATCCTCCCGGTGTATCTTTGAAAATAGAAACGTTTTACAAAGAACTTATCAGTACCCATTCACCATTTTTAAGTTCTAAGGGTATCTGAGGGGTTTATATTGAGTTCAGAGACCTTCTTGTAAGTAAAACGTATGCTAAAAGCTGACATTTTGCTTTTCAGTACACTAACTTCCTATTTCATTGCAGGGTTTAGAATCAAAGGAACAGGGAGCTTGATAGAAGAAGCTAGTAGAGATACCTCTGAACACAGGAGTTATAATACTGACCATTTTTCCTAAGAAAACTTTAATATTATTATTAAAATTAACATTTTAATATTGTTACCATTCAACTAAATCGTGATATATAAAACATATCTTAAATATATTACATTCAGTAACGCGAGATAGCTTATGTTCATTTAGAGAAGTCTTAGGTTTTACTATAATTGTAAAATGTCTATAATCTACTAATTATTACATTAGTTGCATCATAACTGATCATGCAATTTCCAGAGATGGGAAATATATTCTTAATGCATATTCAATATTTTAGATTTTGATATTAGTCTCATTAAAGTATGAAAAGCTTTAGCATTTCTTTTTCTCTTAATAATGCCATGTTATATTAGGAAAGCAGAGGGTATAATGTGACCTATTCCTAAAACATTAATTCAGGACCTAAAAGATGTATATTTTATCACTGATTTCATTACTGTAGTAATCACAGACCTATCTGCATTCCTAAAGTCCCAATAATCCTTTTATTTTGATTTTTACTTTCATTTTAATGGGTTTGAGGTAAATTAAGACTCTTGGCAATTCTCTCTAGTGTTGAGAGAGGTTTAAGTGACTGAATGGGTGTGTTAAATTCTTGCAAGGATACCAATTTTATACTTTAACCTTTCCCCCCCACCACCAAAAAAATTCAGCCTGTTGCAATGATTTCAAACTAGTAGTATCCGTTTCTTTTTGTGGCTCCTAAGCAAAGTACATTCTTGCAAGTCCAAAATAAAATTGTGCAGTACCCTGTTATTAATATAAGCCATCTGTATAGCGTACTGCTTTTTCTCTAGCATCTATTTTAGTGAAAATTACCCATATGGCTTAGTTATGGTCATTACATTTCCACAAATTATCTATTATCGATATACCATTTGAATCAGATGTTTTAACTTTACCTTCACAGATATGGAAGTCAAACAAATCAACAAACGTGCCTCTGGCCAAGCTTTTGAACTCATCTTAAAGCCACCATCTCCTGTCTCTGAAGCGCCACGAACTATAGCCTCTCCAAAGAAGAAAGATTTGTCCCTTGGAGAGATCCAGAAAAAGCTGGAAGCTGCAGAAGATAGGAGAAGGGTATCTGAACATATATACAGTAGAGTGGATGCATGATGATATTTCTTGGGTTATTTTATAATAAGAGCCGTGGTGGTGCAGTGGTTAGAATGCAGTACTGCAGGCTACTTCTGCTGATTGCCCGCTGCCTGCAATTTAGCGGTTCAAATCTCACTAGGCTCAAGGTTGACTCAGCCTTCCATCCTTCTGAGGTCGGTAAAATGAGGACCCAGATTGTTGGGGGCAATAGGCTGACTCTGTAAACAGCTTAGAGAGGGCTGTAAAGCATTGTGAAGCGGTATATAAGTCTAAGTGCTCTTGCTATTTTAAGGTTTCATTTGCAATCTATGACACATGTATGTTATTGAACTCGTGTGAAAACTTACATCTTAATGCTCATCCTTGAGTGTTCAGGACTGAATCTACATCTGTTTCATTTAAGATGTGTACAATGAGATCCATGTTTGAAAATGCAAGAAATTGTAACTTAAGATCAACAAAGCCCCCTTGATACGTGATTTAATCACAGAGGAGGGGGCAGACCTGGTGTGTGTTACCGAGACCTGGCTGGGGCAGGAGGGGGGAGTAGCTCTCTCCGAGATATGCCCAGCCGGTTTCTCGGTGCAGCACCATTCTCGACCCCAGGGAAGGGGGGGAGGAGTGGCAATAATAACGTGCGAAAATCTGCATCCTCATAGGATCCCTGCCCCGGAGATTGTTGGGTGTGAGACGCTCCTTTTGAAGTTGGACTTAGGGGTACAGGTGGGCCTTTTCTTGACGTACCTGCCTCCCAGCTGCGTAAGCAAGGCCCTGCCTGAGCTGCTCGAGGCAGTAGCCGGCTTGGCAGTTGAGTTCCCCAGGCTTATGGTGCTGGGGGACTTCAACTTGCCATCTGCTGGCGAAACCTCTGGGGCGGCTCAGGAGTTCATGGATTCCATGACAACCATGGACTCCATGAGCCGTCTGGGGCGGCTCATGATTCATGGATTCCATGACAACCATGGACCTGACCCAAGTAATCCAGGGTCCGACTCATGAGGGTGGTCACACGCTCGACCTAGTGTTTCTTTCGGGGCAGTGGAGAGATGATCTGAAGATAAGGGATATAGTCATCACCCCTCTGTCATGGTCAGATCATTTCCTACTGAGGTTGGATTTCGCAGCCCCATTCCTCCCCCGCAGGGAGGCGGGACCGACTAGGTGGTTCCGCCCCAGGCGCCTAATGGAACCGGAAGGATTCCAGAGGGAACTTGGGGAAATACCTGAAACCCTGGTACACAATTCGGCTGACTCCCTGGTGGCTGCTTGGAACACCGCAGCATCAGGGGCCCTAGACCGAATTGCGCCTAAGCGACCTCTCTATGGCAGTGGATCCCGGAAAGCTCCCTGGTTTACCGAGGAGCTCCGGGAGATGAAACGCCAGAAGAGACGTCTAGAACGCCGCTGGAGGGCCAGAAAAACCGAGTCTGATCGAACACTATTAAGAATTTACATCAGATCTTATTTAGTGGCGATAAGGGCGGCAAAACGATCCTATTTTTCCGCTCTTATTGCGTCCGCAGATTCTCGCCCGGCCGCCTTGTTTAGGGTGACGCGCTCCCTCCTTGCAAAAGGGGGGAGCGAGGAACACTTACAAGGCAGAGCTGAGGAATTCGCTGAGTTTCTGTCGGATAAAGTCGCTCAGATTCGGTCAAACCTGGACTCTGGCTGGGCAGAGTCCATTGAGTTGACAGGGGCTAGTCCTAGTCCATCATTATGGGAAGAGTTTGGGCCTGTTTCTCCTGAGGATGTGGACAGGGCTGTGGGAGCGATGGGTACCTCCACCTGTTTATTGGACCCGTGCCCCTCCTGGCTGGTCTCGACCAGCAGGGAGGTGGCACGCGGCTGGATCCAGGCGGTGGTCACCGCTTCTTTGAGAGAGGGATCCGTACCGCAGTCGTTAAAAGCTGCGGTGGTGCGACCCCTCCTGAAGAAGCCTTCCCTGGATCCAGCTGACTTGAAGAACTATCGTCCGGTCTCCAACTTACCTTTTTTAGGGAAAGTTGTGGAGAAGGTGGTGGTTACTCAGCTTCTGCAGCTCCTGGATGAAACAGATCATCTAGATCCTTACCAGTCGGGCTTCAGGCGCGGCTACAGTGCAGAAACTGCCTTGGTCGCTCTGATGGATGATCTCTGGCGGGCCCGGGATGGGGGGAACTCCTCCATCCTGGTGCTACTTGACCTCTCAGCGGCTTTCGATACCATCGACCATGGTATCCTTCTGCATCGTCTCAGCGAGTTGGGAGTGAGAGGCACCGTTTTGCGGTGGTTCTCCTCTTATCTCGCTGATAGGATGCAGTCAGTGCTGGCAGGGGGGCAGAGGTCGTCCCCTAGGCCCCTATCATGTGGGGTGCCTCAGGAGTCGGTTCTCTCGCCCATCCTGTTCAACATCTACATGAAACCGCTGGGTGAGATCATTCGCAGACATGGGGTGTGTTTCCATCAGTATGCTGATGACACCCAGCTGTACATCACCACCCCGTCTGACTTCAGTGAGGCAGTTGATGTAATGTGCCGGTGCCTGGACGACGTTAGGATCTGGATGGGGAGGAACAGACTCAGACTTAATCCCGACAAGACTGAGTGGCTGTGGATATTGCCTCCTAAGGATCATGACAACTGCCCCTCCTTGTTCCTTGAGGGAGCGAAACTGACTCCCTCGGACCGGGTCCGCAACTTGGGGGTCCTCCTAGATCCACAGCTAAAATTGGACCATCATCTTTCTGCTGTGGCTAGGGGGGCCTTTGCACAGGTTCGCCTGGTGCACCAGTTGCGGCCATATTTGGAGAAGGAGGCTCTACTCACGGTCACTCATGCCCTTGTCACCTCTCGTTTGGACTACTGCAATGCGCTCTACATGGGGCTACCCTTGAAGAGTATCCGGAGACTTCAGCTGGTGCAAAATGCGGCTGCGCGTGCTGTGGTGGGTGTGCCAAGGTACACCCACGTGACATCGATACTCCGCCAGCTGCATTGGTTGCCCATCGGTCTCCGGGTCCAATTCAAGGTGTTGATCACCATCTTTAAAGCCCTTCATGGCTTAGGACCAGGTTATCTACGGGACCGCATTCTGCCTCATACTTCCCTCCGACCGGTTAGGGCCCACAGAGTTGGCCTCCTCCAGGTCCCGTCAGCCAAGCAATGCCGGCTGGCGGGCCCAAGGGGGAGAGCCTTCTCTGTGGCTGGCCCCGCTCTCTGGAACCAACTTCCACCAGAGACCCGAACTATCCCCACTCTGCTGGCCTTCCGAAAAGCCGTTAAGACATGGCTCTTCCTGCAGGCGGGGGGTAGAGCTTAATTCACTCGAGCTCACCCCCCAAGTATGTATGATGTTGAATGGTTGTTGATTTCTTATATTGTGTTTTAATTTTTATATTGTTTTAATTACTATTTTAGATTTTGGTTGTTCTTGTATTTTTCGCTGATGTACGCCGCCCTGAGTCCTTAGGGAGTTGGGCGGCATATAAGAATTCCAAAATAAATAAATAAATAAATAAATAAATACCTGAGTTTCAGTGTTAAGAAACAGGATTGCTAATCACATAGATTCAAGTTTTTCTGATTTTTACTTCACAATAAATAAAAAAATCAACATAGATTACCAGAAACATGTGCTTTATTACATCTCCCTGTAGTTTAGAAGCATGACCAGGTTACTGAGATTCTAAGGCAGAATTAAGTTGGAAAAAAATCCAGGAACACCTTATCAAAGAAAATAGCTTTAAACTTGTTAATTGATTTCACACAGTCTTAGAATTAAACCTCTCCCTAGTAATTACATTAGTGTTTATTAATCAGTAGTGTCAGCCTCATGCACAAGTGTCAATAGCAAATTATATAATTGAGAATCCAATTATGCTCCTAGTTCTCTGGCCATTTATCATCTAGGGTTGTTAATTCTCCTTTTTCTGCCCTTTTAACTGTTTTCGTTACTTACTGAGACATAAATCATATTTTCTGATCTATGATCGTAATAAAAGTGTTTGATTTGACATAAATCATTGTTCTATACATAGACATCTGAGAATAAACAGCAATTTATTCAGGATAAATAATATTTATGGAAAGCAATTTTGATGATGGTGTATAACAGCATAGCATTTGCCATTCCACTCCTTTCCTCGTCTAACTTTTGGGCTCTCAAAATTTTAACATACCCCAAATACTTTTTCTCAATACTACTTTAGTACTACTACAATACTACCGGGCAGGACAAACAATTTTGGCTTTATTTGTTCTGGGATAAAGCCTAAAAGGGTATGGATAAAAGAGAATATTTGTAGTTCGTGGTTGAATTGAGGGGTCCTTGGTGCTGTCTGAGCTTGGTTGTTTTCTTGCAGATGTTTTATTACTCAAACCAAGTAACATCTTCAGTTTAATGGGGAGTGGGGTTTGCTCTCCTTTTATATTCTAGTGGCTTGCCTTGTCAGAGTTGGTGGGAATAGTCTTGGTGGTTCTATGGTTGGGCTGTTTACTGTTACTTGTCTGACAGTTCCTTTGGGGTATATTTTGCTTCTTGATTGTTGGTCTAATGCAGTGGTTCCCAACCTTTTTGTGACTGAGTACCACTTGGAGGTCCCGTACAGTCGCCGCGTGCCACCTAGTTCCAGAGAAACTAAATTCGATCAGATATCACTTTATTTCCATAAATGTACCGTTCTTTTTTTGGCCCCGCGCATCCAGCAACTGGATTCTCGGGCCGCTGGGACCAGGTGGGTGGCGTGTGGCAACAGTTGTGTTAGGCAGTAAACATTTTTGTGAAGGAAAAAATAACTAACTAAAAATCGTTCATGACCCCGAAAGTGTTCGCGTACCACCTGGAAGGCCCTCGCGTACCACTAGTGGTACACGTACCACAGGTTGGGAACCACTGGTCTAATGTTAATCTTGGTGTTAATCTCTGCTCATTTAGGTGTTGATTGGTGGTGAGGAGGTGTTTGATCTTTTTTTCTTCACTTTTGGCTGGTTGATTGTCTCTTTTGAATGGTATATAGATGTTGTTTATGTCTATGTGCCTGTTGATGTCTGATTTGTCAGACTGCCAGGCTTCCATGAATTCTCTAGCATTTTTGGACTTGGCCTAGGATGGTAACAGTTCGCCAGCTCAAACTATGGCTATATCTCTCCATGTCCAATCAGCAGCCCAACTAAGGAACCACCAAATCCACTCCCACCAACACTGACAGGGCATGCCACTAGAATATAAAATGAAAGCAAACCCCACTCCCTACTAGCACTGATGCTGTAACATAGTTTGAGCAATGAAATGTCTGCAAGAAAACAACCAAGCTCTTGAGAACACTAAGGACCCCTAAAATGCATTACCCCTCCAACTTCCTTCTAATTTGTCCCTGTGCCAATGGCTCTGCTCATGTTTATTGAGGGGGGGGGAATATCACAGAATTTTGCTACTCTTGAAAAATACTACTGGTTGTTACCCACATATTTTTGCGGTATGAAAATTCTATTTAAGATAAACTTTCTATTTAAGAAAGTTCTATGAAAGATATTAGTTTTTGCTGGTTCGCTGATATATCTGAATCAAATCAATGAAATTACAGCAGTCTTCTAATATTTGGCACAAAGAAGAGGAAGGTTGCTCTATTCTCCAAAGCACCTAAAGGTAGGACAAGAAGAGATGGAAGATTAGAGATCCAATATAGAATTAAGGAGAAATTTCCTGACAGAAAAATTAATTAGTGGAACAGCTTGCCTTCAGAAGTTGTGGATGCTCCATCAGTGGAGGTATTTAAGAAGAGATTGGACAGCCATTTGTCCAGAATGGTATAGGGCAGGGGTCTGCAACCTTAAACACTCAGAGAGCCATTTGGACCCATTTCCCACAGAAAAGAAAACACCGGGAGCCACAAAACTCTTCCCATGCCTGACTATTTCCTGAGCAGCCACAAAACTAGCATATATAATTGAATTAAATATTCTGTTTTCTTCTGAAACTTTTCTTTTCTTGGATTTATTCATGATTGGCCTACCGGGGGTTGAAAAGCTTAATAAATTGCGTGTCGGTGGGTGTCACATATTGGCAGTAGTGACGCATATTTTGAGCGACAGGGAGCCGCAGCAGAGGGATGAAAGAGCCACATGCAGCTCCAGAGCCGCGGGTTGCTGACCCCTGGTATAGGGTCTCATGCTCAAGCAGGGGGTTGGACTAGAAGACCTCCATGATCCCTTCCAACTTTGTTATTCTGTATTCTGCAAATTTAGCCACCCGTTTTATATTCAGTCCAGATCTTCTTGAGAGTTTCAAAATTTAAAGGAAAAAACTGTTTAATATTCCCCTCCCCATCCTTATGGTCCAAAGAAGACAGAGGAATGAGAACTTATACTTGCCAAAAAAATTTACTTCGGCAAATTAGTCATCCTTTGTTCCTGAACATTAGAGATACACTGAAACTATTGTCTTTCGATATTTTTTGTAATTGACTGGCTTGTTTTTTTATTATTATTTCTCCACTTTACACAGTCCCAGGAGGCCCAGGTGCTGAAACAACTGGCAGAAAAGAGGGAACATGAGCGAGAAGTTCTCCAGAAGGCTTTGGAGGAGAACAACAACTTCAGCAAAATGGCAGAGGAAAAACTGATACTGAAAATGGAACAGATCAAAGAAAACCGTGAAGCTAACTTAGCTGCTCTTATTGAACGTCTTCAGGAGAAGGTAACCAGGCTGGGAACAAACCAACATACAAAAAGTAAACTGAAATTCAGCCAAACACAGATGATAAAGCACCGGGGGGGGGGGTGGAGGGGCCAGGAGTCCTACTCAGATGTTGAGTAGGGATGTCTAAGTAGTAATGTTCGAGTTGGCTAAGATTTTTATTTATGTTCAAGTGAATGTGGTTGTAAACCCCCTCCCAGCAGGTTTTTTTAAAAGCTGAGGATGAACATTCTGATTATTCAATCAATGTCCTGTCACATTGATTGTCACAATGAGCCACGGTGGCGCAGTGGTTAGAGTGCAGTACTGCAGGCTACTTCTGCTGATCACCGGCTGCCAGCAGTTTGGCAGATCGAATCTCACCAGGCTCAAGGTTGACTCAGCCTTCCATCCTTCCGAGGTGGGTAAAATGAGGACCCAGATTGTTGGGGGCAATATGCTGACTCTGTAAACCGCTTAGAGAGAGCTGTAAAAGCACTATGAAGCGGTATATAAGTCTAAGTGCTATTGCTATTGCTACTTTCTTGTACATGACCCCCCTCCTGACCCATCCCATCTTCTTAAGTATTTTGGCTTTTAGCCTGCAAAATTCCGGAAAATCTTGGAATTGAAATAGAGCACATCTGGAGAATACCAGGCAAGGCACAGCTGAAGTATTTATTTATTTATTTATTATTTATTTATTTCTTGGTTCTTCTATGCCGCCCTACTCCCGAGGGACTCAGGGCGGCGTACAACATCATGTAAGAACACTAGAGTATATGGAAAGCTTCATGCTTTAAAATGCATAAATATGTCAACCTTTCCCTTCAGGTGGATAAAAGGGATCACAAATATATAGAGATTTTGCCTGGCATGGGAGTAAGATCATGCATGCAGTATAACCCTTTCATCTATAGTTCTCTTACCTTTCAACATACTTCATGTCTATAAATTAGACATTTCGAGCATCTAGACTAGCTCTGTTTGGATGTCTGAGTGCTAAAACTGCACACTAGTTTCATTCCTGTACATATATTTTCATTGCACACACTTTGTCCTTGACTTTCATGAATTTGGCTTGAAGCAAACCTTTATTGACATTAAAGTGAATATGCTTGCAAGCTCCTTCCAGATTAGCAATTTTCATAAATCAGTTGTGGGATTGCAGGACATTTCCAAGCATATTCACACTAAGTACATTTCAGGATTGAATTGATGTGATGTCTCATTTGTAGATCTTGTATTCTTCCTTACTTTTAGCTCTCAGTCATTTCTGTGAATACCAGAATAGAGCAGCTATATAAATTTATTGGCACAAATAATGTGTTCATTTATCTACCAAAATATTTGGATAACTCCTGATTCTGGGGAAAGACATAGGCACATGATTTCACACAATATAGACTTTTCACACACAAAGGCTTATTCAAACTCCTAGGTACTGTATCTGCAGAGGGCTGGGGTGGATGAGCAACTATCACATGGCAACGCAGACTCCATCTGC
Source organism: Diadophis punctatus similis (assembly GCA_023053685.1). Taxonomy (NCBI): domain Eukaryota; kingdom Metazoa; phylum Chordata; class Lepidosauria; order Squamata; family Dipsadidae; genus Diadophis; species Diadophis punctatus. Next base: position 174,211,354 of record JALIGW010000003.1, read on the forward strand.
ATCTTATCTCATGAGACAGGCACACAAGGCCTAGTTTTGTGTTGTGAAGTTGCAATACACAGCTCTTCAGCATTTCAGTGGGCACTATATGCCTAGTCCAAGCTGTTCTATTAAGTTTTCCTTTTATTCAGTTTGTGAATAAAACAATTTCAAATTGACTGAAGAACACGTTATAAACCAGATTCAGAATAGCATTTGTCCTTAAAGAAAAGGGCAGGAAGGCAATCTCTATAATTCTGTTTTTCCTTTTCCTTGCAATCTGTTGTCTGAAATGGTATAGGGCAGGGGTCACCAACCTTTCGGGCCTCAGGGACCACTAAATTCATAATTTTAAATCCCGCAGACCACTAATATGAATCCAGCGCTCTCGCTCGCTCGCTCTCTCCCCCTCTCTCGCCCTCCCTCTCTCTCTTTCTCTATCTCTCTATCTCTCTTTCTCTCCCTCTCACATCTCTCTCTTTCTCTCTCACACACATCTCTCTCTTTCTCTCTCTGTGTCTCTCTCTGTGTGTGTGTGTGTCTCTCTGATCTCTCTCTGTCTCTATGTGTGTGTGTGTGTCTCTCTCTCATCTCTCTCTGTCTGTCTCTCTGCGTGTCTGTCTCTCTCTGTCTCTATCTGTCTGTCTTTCTCTCTTTCTCTCTCTCTCATCTCTGTCCCATCTCTCTCTCTCTTTCTCTCTCTTTATCTGTCCCTTTCTCTGTCTCATTTCTCTCTCTTTCAGTCTGTCTCTCTGTCTGTCTATCTCTTTCTCTCTTTCTCTCTCTCATCTCTCTCTTTCACACATCTCTCTCTTTCTCTCTCTCTCTCTCTCTCTTTGTCCATTTCTCTCTCTGTGTGTCTCTCTCTTTCTCTCATCTCTCTCTCTGATTCATCTCTCTCTCTCTCTCTCTCATATCTCTCTTTCTCTCACATCTCTCTTTCTCTCTCTCTCTCTCTCTCATATCTCTCTCTGTCTGTCTGTCTGTCTGTCTCTGTCTTTCTCTCTCACATCTCTCTCCCTCTCATCTCTCTCTCTCTGTGTCTCATATCTCTCTCACACATCTCTCTCTGTCCCTTTCTCTCTCTCTCATCTCTCTTTCTCTCTCTGTCTCATCTCTCTCTGTGTGTGTATCTCTCTCTGTGTATCTCTCTCTCTTTCTCTCTCTCTCTTTCTCTCTCTCTCTCTCTCTGTCTTTCTCTCTGTGTGTGTCTGTCTGTCTCTCTTATTCTGACTCTCCGGTGCTCTCTGGGTCTTGTGAGCACATCTTTGGCCTTTGTTGGTGCTGGATGCACCTCTGTCGCTCGGGAAGACACACGACATGCTCTCCGCCCCGAGACACTCACCCGACCCAGCTGCAGGCAATGCTCCATGTTGTAATGGGCTCCAGTAGGAGAAGGGGATGATGTTTCCCCCATTGTAAAGTGCACTAAATTTAACTGTGCTGTGCAAGGCGCTGTGAGAGCAGCAGGCAAGCCATGGAGGTGCCAACAGCAGCAGCAGAGAGAAATGGCCGGGCCAGTGTCTTGGGGAAGAGAGGAAGTTGTGCGTCTCCCCGAACGACCGAGGTGCGTGCAGCACCAAAAAGGGCTGGAATGCTTCTTTTATAGCCCTATTAAAGCTAAAGTTCATGGTCAAATCTTGTTGCCATTTAACATTCTTCCTGAAGAAAGAGAGGAAGGCAGATGTTAAACTTGTCTGTATTTTGCCCCTTTATTCCCAGGAAAGGCATGCTGCAGAAGTCCGCAGAAACAAGGAGCTCCAGGTGGAACTGTCTGGCTGAGCCCAGCAGTAGAGGGAGTCGGATAACTCCCCTGCCTATATTATTACAGATCATGAAATATTAGTATAGGAAATGTATGACATGGTTTAAAAAAAAATGAATCAAGAACTCAATAAAAATGAAACAAAAAATAAAATAAAACAATGCAGTCTTTGCAGAATGATTTGCTTGATGTTTAAAATTAAAACTTGGATCTTATTTTGTAAATACTTACATTTTTGTTAAAAAATACAAGTATTGCATTATGCAAGTTATTTCATAATCTTTACACGTCCTGTAACAGGCTTTTGATGTCGTCTGTTTTCATTCAGTTAAATTTGTTAGAACTTTGCTATGAAGCTCTTAGCAGCAAAATCCATGCCAAACTGTATACTCGTTCTAACTGAAAACCAAGTCAGCAGAAGGTCTATGGTGCTACTGTCGTGTCATCACTTAATAACATGGAAAGCTTTGCAATCAATAAGCTTAAGTCAATAAGCCAATTACAGGTAGGCATTCTTATTTGATTAAATGGTCTAGAAAAATGAAGTCATAGAACATTAAGAAATCATAATTTATTTACAACCCCAGTGTTCTTCTACAGAGAAAACAGAGCTGTGTTGAACAGAAACAACCTCCATGGGGTTCAGTGAAATTTAATCCCCGTAAGCATCTAAAGGAGAAAGCCTTTAGAACACATCAGGATTTATTGTGGTATAAAACAGTATTCAGTAAAGCTGCATGTCTTAAGTTTAGAAGCAAAAAAGAATTTTCCCAACAAGAAGGGAAATAGCTAATAGATACTTTTAAAAAGGTGTTGTGTGCAGTAGGGAGTGAACAATCATATTTGGCCAGATTCCAAAATTTCCCAGTTTCAGATTCACTGCCAGAAAAACTCATGGAATTTATAGGTATAAAAACTGCAGTCAGTTTCATTTTCTTAGGCTCTAGTCCAATGTTTTTCAACTCTGGAAACTTCACAATGTGTGGACATCAACTCCCAGAATTTCCCAGCCGGCAATGCTGGCTGGAGAATTCTGGGGAGTTGGTCCGCACACCTTAAAGTTGCCGAGATTGAGAAACACTGCTCTGGCCTTTCAAAACCTGGTGGACCTCTCTTGTGATGGCACTACTGCAGTTCCCGAAGTTTCATAACCCCACAGTATCTGAAGGATATCAGTTGGGGAAATAGGCATATTTTCTTGTCTCCAGTTGCTAAAAGCTGTGAAGAGACCAAGAGCATCTTTGCAGACAGAATTCCAGCCTTAAGCTTTGTGATTTCATAACACTCATTGCAAGATGTTCCGTGTGCTATTTTTCATCCCAAATCAGTGAGCTGGTCTTAATCCTACTAATTTCTGCTCTACAGTGTGTTAGTCTGTCCTGCCTTTTAAAACACTATCTCAATGATGAGGGCTGAAGTGGTCAGGATGACTAGCCAAGGTGCTTGTTTCAAATAATATCACCAATCTCAACACACATATTGTCTGAAATAGCTGCCAGCTTGAAGGTATCCCAAACTCTCCTGGAAATTGCTGCCTGTGTATTCTACTCTTCATTAGTGCTATTTTCCTGTATGTCATTGTGAGCAAGCTGTGATTAATAAAGAATTGGAGTTCTGTGAACTGAAAAAAAGAGTCATCTGTTGTCTCACTTGATGCCTTTCATCAACATAATACTAATAACTAGTATTATTGGAATGACATTGTTATTCTTATATTAAATATCAGGTGGGGGGGGTTGTTAACATTCTGCTACTTTTTTAAACTTCACTGTCATAAATTGTGAGTTATCCATTCCAGCATAAAATTTGGTATATGTAAAATCTCAACTGTTGGGTAGGAATGAGAAGATGTAGAACAATTTAAAACTGGTAACAAACCCAAAATATTGGAAACAAATTTGTAGGTAGAGGAAAGATACAACCGATTCAATTTTGATGGTTGGAACTTCTTTTCCAAATTCTGCATAGTGTTGCCAGGTTGATCTTTTGCACTTCTGTTAGATGATAGTAAAGCTGATATATAACAGGAAGGTCTATTTGATACAGGAGAAGTGTGGTCAAAAGATTATTGCACAAGTCAGGAATCAGCAAATATATACAGTATCTTTTCTCAGTAGCTCAGACATTTTTGAACAACATCATTTATTTATTTATCTTATCATCTTACCTTACCTTACCTTACCTTACCTTATCTTATCTTATTTTAATTTATAGGCTGCCCATCTTACTTCAAGGTAACTCTTCATCCTTCTAAATTCATACTATACCACCTATGAGTCACTGGACATTCCATTAAAACTACTGCAAAAATCTATTAATGTAAGAAAAAAATACTCATACTTTGTGACCTCTTACTTGGATTATTGCAATGCACACTACATGGGGCTGCCCTTGAAGAGAATTCAGATAGTTCCAATGGCACAGTATGCAGCCCCATAGGTCAGTGCTTCTCAATTATTTTCTGTTACCCCCCCCCCCAGGAAGAAGTAAACATTTTGCACGCCCCCCCAACTCTCCGCTGGGACGATTGTTTGCAATATTCGGCACATTTTCGCTGAAAAAACTCAAGCGGCTTATCAGCGTGATTGGGGTGTAATGTGTTTAAGTGATGCCTTAATTTATTTGGCTTCATGCTGTCTGCTGCCAACATTTTTAGACACAGTAAACATACTGGTCTTTCCTTGTCTCCCACCGTAGTCACAGTGAAGCCAAGCGCTACATACGCTTCATCATATTTCCTCCTCTTAGCTTTCAGGAGACTTATGTTTGTCTCATTATCTCCGTCTCTCTCCTCCTTTCTTTTCATCCCTGTTAAATATTTTTCCATGGTGTCTCTTAAGGGTTTGTTATCTGCACTTCATAGCTCCTGCTCTGTGCTGTGTGCTATTGTTCGATGCAAAAAACCCCTACTCCCTGAGGCAAAAAAAAGCACGTTCCCCGGGGTCATGCGCCCCCCTGGCATCGCTCCGTGCCCCCCAGGGGGGCCCACCCCACTATTTGAGAAGCACTTCCATAGGTGATTAATTGGCTCATGTGACATCAGTTTGCTTTTGAGTGCCTTTCAAGGTGCCCCACAACATAGAGCCAGATTATTTATGAAGCCATCTCTTTCTTATATATATATAATTTTATTGAAATTATCAACATATAAAATACAAGTGAAAATAAATATAATAGAGAAGTGGGGGAGGAAAAGAAAGGGAAGAGAGAAGTGTGGGGTAAAGGAAAGAGCGTTAAATTTCAACTCTTCAGTGCAGTAGAATAAAAGTAATAAAATTACAGCCTCAGCTTTTGAGCCGTTTCTTTCTGACTGTTTCTACCTGTCCAAACGGACAGGAGAGGCTTATTGCTAGTGGCATTGACTAAGGTGTGTCAGCTGGCAAGGCCCCAAAGAAAAGCCTTTTCTGCTGTGGCACCCTACTTCTGGAACATCATTCCTCTTGAAGGATAAAGGACACTTCATTACCAGGTATCAGAAAGCTAATGAACCAGATACCAGTCTGGTTACCAGTCTCTAGGGAGGGAATTCCGGAATTAAAAGAAGCATCACTGCAGTGGTGGAATTCAATTTTTTTTTACTACTGGTTCTGTAGGCGTGGCTTGGTGGGCGTGGCTTGGTTTGGTGGGCGTGGCAAGGGAAGGATACTGCAAAATCTGCATTCCCACCCCACTCCAGGGGAAGGATACTGCAAAATCCCCATTTCCTCCTGATCAGCTGGGACTCGGGAGGCAGAGGATAGATGGGGACGGGGCCAGTCAGAGGTGGTATTTACCGCTTCTCCGAACTACTCAAAATTTCCGCTACTGGCTCTCCAGAACTGGTCAGAACTTGCTGAATCCCAACTCTGTACCACTGGTGGTCAATCTCCTAGCAGCCATTCACTGCATCTCAGGATAAAAGGGCAACCAGAGAAACATTCTGAAGAGGATTTTAGGCTATGGTAATCCTCCAGGAAGATGCATACTTTTCACCCATTTTGAAAGAGGGTGGAGCTACCATGTCAGGATATGTAAATTTCTGGACTAGAAAGGAGCAATGGGATAAAGAACTGAACAGAACCAAGGTCTGAAAGAAAGCCCGAATGTAAAGTGCAAGCGTATGTTCTAATACGTGCAGTAGTTTTCCCTTCAAATCTGAATTTAAAATCCTTTAGAGAAGAGGGACAATAGAGTTCAGCAAAATGTACTTCTCTGTCAAGTTGTTGCAAGGAGGCACAATACATAACCAGGATTTATCTCTGAATAAATAGGATTGTTTGCAGTGGTGGGTTCCTACCGGTGCGGTCCACTCTATAGCACCGGTAGTGGCCTGCTGGTGACGTCACAGTACCGGTGCGGTCGGTTGCCAGTGCCTGGGCACCGCCATTTTTTAAAAAAAAAATTTACATTTTTTAAAAAAATTTCTTTTGTGTATGCCCAGAAGCCGAGTTTCCGGCACTGTGCATGCGCTGCCTTCCTAACCCACAGTGAGTCCAAGCAGGGGAGGATGGCTGAGGGAGCACGTGAGACGCTGAAAGAACGGGCGGCAGGAGCTATCTCCATTCCCCTCCCTTCAGCAGTCCGAGAAGCCATGAACGCGTGGTGATGATCCTAGGCATTTTTGCATGTTCAAGGCTTCTCGAGCTGCGGAGGGTAGGGGGAATGGGCGGCAGGACCTATCTCAGTTCCCCTCCCTTCAGCAGTCTGAGAAGCCACAAACGCGTGGTGATGATCCCAGGCATTTTCACACGTTCAAGGCTTCTCAAGCTGCTGAGGGGAGGGGGAATGGGCGGCAGGACCTATCTCAGTTCCCCTCCCTTCAGCAGTCCGAGAAGCCACACCCACCCGGTCACATGGCTGGCAAGCCACACCCATGAAATAAGCCACGCCCACAGAGTGGTAGTAAACAAATTAGGAACCCGCCCCTGGTTGTTTGGAAAGCAATATTCAAGTGATTCCCTAGAAAAATAACAGTGATTAGATTGACAAATTTAGAACAACATACAAGGTATCAAAACCGAAAACCAAAAGATAAAACAATGGCCTGGAATTGGCAGGAAGACCAGCATCAGCACAAATAAAAATCAAAGAGAGATTTATTTAAGTAACTGGTGGAATCACAATATTGAAGACACTGGACACTTCTCCAAAGACAGGAAATTTCATACCCAGGGTATCACATCTGAATAAACCTAATTTCAGATAAAATGATCCCATTCAAAAACAATTAGCCTGGACTGGTGCATATCAGAAGATGCTTTCCATCAAATTCTTTGTCTCAAACTGTGCTGGGTCTTATAAGTCAACAACAAAGCATTGAGATATGCCAAGAAGCAATTAGGCAGCTGGTACAACTTGTGAAGAATAGGTGCTACAGTATATAACTATAGCCTTTTTATAACCAAGTCATATCACCTAGCTGCAGGCACTGAGCCATGATCAACATGAGCGCTATGCAGGCTATTAAAGTACCCACAGTTGAGGTGTCAGAGGTAGGCACCATCAGGCACCTGAGAAAGGCCAACAATTCATATGAGGGAAGTGATGCTGAGACCTTGCCACAGTTAGTTGTTTGTTCTCACCTCTATCCAACTCTCTAATTCTAGCTTCTAGTCAAAGAAAAAGAAGTGAAAAAGAGCAAACTGCAACTTAGAGAAAGAGTCACAGGAGTTACCATTGCCTTTGATTCATTGGCTGTCTCTTTGGTAGGCAAGTAAGCACAGTAGGCCAAAGGTGTCAATGGGAGACTCACAGAGTAATCTCACTGGATGAGGGAAGCTATTCCCAGCCTGAAAGCCTGGAGAGATACCAGATGTATTAATAGTTGTTAGAAACAAATACCTCAGTTTCAACATATTTTATCTACCATACTTTCACATTGGATTTAAAAATAATAATCTGTAAAATAGTAGCTCATCACCAGAGGGCGACATAGGACCATGAAGCAAAGAGAAGTAGTCGTTCTAAAGCAAATGGGGCAAAGAGAGTTATGATTTGGTTGGCTCATACATGGGATGCAGAACTTCTATTTTTTTATTTTTTTATAGCATGCCTTTATTATTTTATATATAACTCAAGATGGCAAACATATCTAATTGAACTTTTTAACATTAATTTGCCATCTGCTCCTACAAGTGAATAAGCCTTTAGCATGCTCAACTCTTACACATGTAAAGTGAACGTAATGAATACAGTAGAAATCTTTAGTGATGTTTTATCATCCAGTAAGGACTAACCCTGCTGATTCTGCTGCTTTAGAAATTCCTCCTTTAATGGTACAACTAGGTCATTTTAGAGTCTGCTTTCATTTATTTATTCATTTATTTATTTGATTTCTGTAGCTGCCCATCTCAACCAGTGACTCTGGGCAGTAGCTATAGAATGGTAAAGTGGGGAGGGCATGTTTCTTTGGATATGAACATGTATTACTTGGGAGGAAGCACTATTTTCTGGTAGAAAAACCAAATATATGTTTAAAGTTTTAAAAAAACCTAGCATCTACAATATAATTTGTTAAAAGAAATTAAAATTTTAAATATTTGCTGGTATCCCAGCACTGTTATTAGTAGCTACCTGGGTTACAAGGTCCAGGATTAAAGTTAAAGAACACTAAAATCAAAAATTCTAAATGTTCTAAGTGGCCTTCAAGATTAAAACACTTTTAAATATTTGGTGCACTGAGTTTAATCTTTGTAATCCAAAATATAGAATAGAATAGAATAGAATAGAATAGAATAGAATAGAATAGAATAGAATAGAATTCTTCATTGTGATTGGACACACAAGGAATTTGTCTTTGGTGCATATGCTCTCAGTGTACATAAAAGAAAAGATACATTTGTCAAGAATGGTTGTCATAGGGTTCAAGTAAGCAATCAGGAAACAATCAATATGAATATAAATCATAAGGATACAAGCAACAAGTTACAGTCATACAGTCATAAGTGGGAGGAGATGGGTGATAGGAACGATGAGAAAAACTAATAGTAATAGTAATGCAGCCTAGTGAATAGTTTGACAGTGGCGAGGGAATTATTTGTTTAGCAGAGTGAGGGCTTTTGGGAAAAAACTGTTCTTGTGTCTAGTTGTCTTGGTGTGCAGTGCTCTATAGCGACGTTTTGAGGGTAGGAGTTGAAGCAATTTATGTCCAGCATGCAAAGGGTCAGTAAATATTTTCACGGCCCTCTTTTTGACTCATGCAGTATACAGGTCCTCAATGGAAGGCAGGTTGGCAGTAATTGTTTTTTCTGCAGTTCTGATTATCCTCTGAAGTCTGTGTCTGTCTTGTTGGGTTGCATATTTGGAGGATATCAAGGTGGGTGGCAGAAAACACACAGACTTCGCAGCTGCAGTTAAATAGAACTTGTCATTTGAAAAACAGATTTGTGTGATCATGTATGATGTGCTTTTTCATGAACTGCACATCTCAGATCTACATAAATTCAAGCAAGAGAGAGAGAGAGAGAGATTGATCCCTGTAGTATTTTTATCAACACTATGATCCCCGTAGTATTTTTATCAACACTAGTTATAATAACAAAATCTTGCAGGTCTAACTGTGCTTTACTTCTCACTTCTCTTCCTTTTACTTTGTGAATTAAGGAGGTGTCTGCTGAGTCACTTGCGCTAACCTGCTTCTTGTTCAGGACTTAAACCATGTTTTCCCCTTGTTCTTTTGATAACGGATCTGAGCTACTTAGTCAGATACAGATTAACAGAGTTGGAAGGGACCTTGCAGGTCATCTAGTCCAACCCCCTGCCCAAGCAGGAGACCCTTACATCTGGGAGGATCAAACTCACAACCTCCTGATTGTGAGGCAAGAGCTCCACCTCTAGGCCACAGCAGCTGTCTTCAGTCAAGACCATCTTCCTTACTCTGTACAGTAAACACTGCCTGTGCCCTCAGCTCTTTTACCTTTACCTTCCTGCTCAATATTTAATCATCCCCTGCAGTATATTGAAGGCTGTTTCTAGCTCTGTCATTTGTTCTTAAATGGATCAGTTACCGGTATATAACAAATAACTATTGGCTGCCTTGAAGAGTCTCCATCACATCTCAAATTCTTTCCTAGAGTAGCATTGTACTTCTCTTGATAGGCTCTCTATCTGATAGATTGCTTCTTCAGTCCTTCTCTGTAGAGAAACTACTGTATTTATTGTTTCCTTCTCTGAAGGACACAGTTTCCAAAAACCAATATTAGAATACAATTTATCTAAAGTTTTCTGACCTTCCTTCTTCTTCAGAATGTTCAAGTCAACTAACAAAAAGGGTATCTTAAGTTTGGATGTTACGTTATATTAAAAGAACAGAAGAGTTTTTAAAAAGAAAGAGAAAGAGGTTGGACACAAATTAAAAACAGTGTAAATATAGAAAAAACATAATTTCAGAATGATAATGGAAAGTTTTCTTTCATGACTCCAGAAATTGCACATATCGTGGAATTCTGATGTCTCCGTAGGAACGGACTAAGTAACATATTATAATTATTCAATCCTTGCTCTATTACAATTGGCCCAGAGGATTGGACTATGCAACTAACCATAATTATATGCAGTTCAATAAAGAAGTGTTTAGTGCTACCACCCTGTTTAACCTTCTTTTCTTGTTTCCTAATCAACCAGTTCAAAAGCAAGCATGCTATTATAGGCTATCTGAATGATAAAATTGTTCTTACAATTCAGCATAAAGCACCAGCAACATTCTTATGAAAGAATTGATGGGGAACAAAATAAACCTGCCATTTATAACACTCCTTAGAGACCATGATTACAATAAGACACAGTGTTCCAGCTCATTAAATGTTGTGTGCTAAGTGGACTTCAGTGCATGCTTCCTGAGCTACCTAGCGGCAGTCTGCTATGGTTATATATTGTTTTTTCCTATACCGCTTTGGAAAACAGTCTCTTCTTTGGATGTTTTCTTATAAGACAAGTGAAAAAAGAGAAGCACGCATTGAAAGTAGAGAAGTTTCTTGAAGTGGATTAACAATTTATACTCACTTCCAATGTGAATCATTTCAACACGGTTGAAAAAACTGTTTAGAAAAATTGGTTTCCTATGTCAACTTGTTGTCAAATTCAGTTAGATCACATATTTAGGATGGGATGCATCCACTCAAAGGAGAAGAAATCTGTTCTAGATAGCTAGTCCTGCAATGCTTCCCTTCTGCTCTTCATACTATTTGAACATATGATGTTAGACCTAGGTTACAAATAGGCTCATTCCCAACATGGAAGATCTTGTCTTCCCTGAGAAGATGATCTCTATTCAGGAAACATGCCAACCAGAAAATATTATGAGTTTGAGTTTCAAATCTTTTTGACCTATGATTCTAAGTACGCCTATAGATGTCCTGGTTTGTTCTCACCCCAGGTATCTAGATCATGGACATACAACGTATTGTGAACCAAGGGTTTCATTTTACCTGTGATGGCATGCATTCCCAAAAGAAATTCCCCAAAGAAAAAAATCAAGACCACAACTCAATTGGCATTCAGTCTATTTAAACCAAAGTGTAATTAGAGTAAAATGTAGTTTTACCACATAATTTCCTTTTGTTTTGGACTCAAGCTATATTTTGCTCCTCATTACTTCGTTAAACAGATCTTTGTTCTCTTTACTCTCTGCATAAGGCAAGATGTAGCATTCACAAAGGTTCTAACCAAATTATGTCAGCAAATTTAGAAAATATGTCTAATAAATTGGAAGAGGTCAGTCTATATACCAATACCAAAGAAAGGGGACAATTGAGAGTGTGCAAACTATCATACGTACCTGCCTGCAGAAAAGCATTAAAACCATGGCTTTGTTGACAGGCCTGGGACCAATGATTTTAATATAACACCTATTATTCTTGACCCCATGAGTGCATCATTGGGTTTTTAAATTGTGGCTTTTTTTAAAAAAAAATGCTTTTAAATGTTTTAATTGTTTACATTATTTTAATTTTGTTCTTAAATTTTTTTAAATTGTTTTTTAGATTTTGTATTTAATATGCTGTGAGCCGCTCAGAGTCCCTCTGGGAGTTGGGCGGCATACAAATCTATTAAATAAATAAATAAATAAATAAATAAATAAATAAATAAATAAATAAATAAATAAATAAATAAATAAATAAATAAATAAATAAATAAATAAATAAATAAATACAACCTCCACAATCTCACATACTTAAAAAAATAATGGTTAGGAACAGCCCACAAAGATTAGAGTCCTACATGGAAATGGATATTCATAATGTTCACAGAAAAGACAGAAAAGACAGCATATTATTAATGTTTCACACAACTAAATGAGAAAGCAAAAAATAATATCAAAAAGAAGTTAATGTATAACTCATTGACTATAGAAAGGCCTTTGATTGTGCCAAATGGTAGAATGTGCTTAGGAAAATTCCTGAAACATGGTGGTTCTCAGGATAAACCTACACACAGATTAAAAAGGCAAAGGATATTACCAAAGAAATTAGTTTGACAAAGGAATTAGACAAGGCTATATACAGTATATACTCTTTTCTTATCTATTCAGACTACATGCTGAATATATATAAATTGAGGAAAGCAGAACTGGAAGAAGATTATAATGGTTTCAAAATTGAAGGATGAAATATCAACAAACCATGTTATGCTGATGACATTAATCTGATAGCTAACAATGCATATGATAGGTAAGTTTTGATATGAACATCAAGGACCACAGTGAAAAAACCTGGAATAATTAAATATAAAGAAGACCAAAGATAACAAAGATAAACAAAGATAATAACCAGCCTCAAAAGTAACAATGATGGTACTGAAGCAATGACTAATTTCTGCCTTTTAAAAATCAACTATTAACAGTAAAGATACAAGCAATCAAGGAATATGCTGCAAGTTACTACTTTGTAAAATAGAAACGGAGGCCTTAGAAAAAAATATTCATATATTGTAATGTATACCTACCAGAATTGTGTAGGCAGTGGTTTTCTCTGTGACACTTTGTGGAAGCAAAAATTGGACTTTAAAGAAGCAAAATAAGAATATTGTTGATGTTCTTGAACTTTGATGTTGGAGAACACTCCTGAGAGTATCAGGAAAAAAAGAATATCCAAGAAAAAGGTTATCAACAGCTAGATAGATGGACTTAATTATAGTAGTGATAGAAGCACCATTGGAAGATCAGAAGTATCAAAAATGGAAAGATTGACGTTACCAACCCTGGAGGAATGGTTAGTGAAGATGATGGAACTTGCTGAAAGGGCTAAATTGACTTATTTGATCAGAAAAGAGACAACATCTACATTTATTGCTGGCTGCAAACCTCTTAAAGACCTTTTGCATAAAACAGAAAAAATACACTTATGAGTTAGGATTAGACAGGATAGATTATATAAAGAAGAATATTATGTTGTAAACCTAAAGAAAGAGATAAATTTATAATTGTACTTAGTCACTTCTTTGTATCTTTTTTTCTGTTTTTCTATTTCTCTTTTTTCTTTTTTCTTTTATTGTACTTTTAGCTTTCTCTTTGATTTCTTTTTTCTCTCTCTTTTTTCTTACTTTATATCAGGTTTTTTCCTTGTAAAATACTGGTAAGGAAGAGAAAATTAGTTACCTTTATCCACCCTCTGGCAGTAAAGGATCTTTTCAAAAGCTTTCCTCAGAGTGCAACTTACGGCACTAAGTGTGGATAGAAGTGTCTAAATAAGCAGACTGAATCCATGAGTTACTCTGTATATTTAGCAAGCCTTACTTGACTCATAAAGAGAAGCAGGGTTGATAGTTTAAACAAAGAAACAAACAAACAAAATTTCAGTGACCTTAGCAGAACAGGATTAAGAACACTTCTTGTTCAAATTATAATTATCAGGGCTTTACTTTAAAAAGCAAACAAGGTTTAAAAAACAATTATTCTTCCTGATCTTGGGGCAACATGCTGTTAGACAGATGAGATAGATAGTTAGGGTTACCATACCTGGATTGCAAAGATCCATGTGGTCATGAGATGTCAGCAAAGAGAGAGTTGCCTACATTTCTTTTTTTTTTAAATAATCTTTATTAAATTTTTACAATAAGAAAAGGAAAAAAGAAAAAGAAAAACCCACAATACAACTTCCATTCCCAACTGAACTATTGTACCAATAAGAAATAGCCACTTTATGAATCTTGGTGTTTGAGACCTTTTTTAACTGCAGTAAAATAACCTGTTTGTTTTTATTTGAAGAGCTGTAAGCAATCTGCTCATCAGAAATGTATTTCTTTGGCTGAAATGGCCAAGATTTCATCATATTTAAAGGACCACTCAAATGAAAGATATATATTGGAATGGAGTAGGTGGACTGAATATATTCAAAAAAAGTATCAGATCAAAACAATTTAAATAGTTTATTAATGTTAGAAATTTGTGAAATAATATACTATATTTTCAAGCTTTTGGATTGTCAAAGAGTTAAGGATGAATGGGTATTTTTGAACTAATAATTTCTTTTTTTCTTTTATAGTAAATTTTATGTTAGTTTTTTTAGATTTATACCTTGTGCTTTTTCTGGGAAGTCCGGGAGGGGGGGAGGGGGGAAGGGGGAGGGGGAGGGGGGAGGGGAGAAAAATGGGGGGGGGAAATGTCTGTACTTTGTACTTATAAAACTTTTCAATAAAAAAAGAAAGAAAAAGAAATGTATTTCTTTTATAAGAAGATTTTTGGGGACCAAAGGGGACTTAATGCTGATAGAGAGGAATGTGGAAGAAAAGAAAAAGAAGTTGGCATCCAAAATATTTATCTTTTATTCAGTGCTACCATTTAGCATTGTCTGTTTTGAAGACCACCAAAGGTGACATTATGATGGGCTACTGCAGCATTGAAATTTATAGGGGAATAATGCAAATGATCATGTCAGTAATGGAGCAATAGTTTATTTTTCTCTGCAGCCTGAGTTATTCTTTAAAACTACACTACACATATTATTAAATATGTGTAAGCCAAATAGACAAAATTGTACAATAGCCAATTCTTGTGAAACTGAGCGCAAATATTTTATGTCATTCTTTGGGTGAAAAATCCTGCTTTGCAAAACAAACATTTTAGAATCCATTCTTTTTCCATGCTGAACTATTGTTCCTAAAGGCTATTGTTTCTAAAAATGGACATCACGTATTTAATTGGTGGGAACTGACCATAAAATTCTGTATAAATGTTACACATTTTTAGCTTGTCCAGCCAATGTGTTTTTCCAAGAATGTGAAGGGAGTAGACCTGATCTAGGTTATGGGTTAATGGGTAACTAGGAGAAAAATATCCTTTACCACAACTACTTTAATGTTCAATATAATAAGAACCCGATATCCAGTAGTAATTCAGGAATGAAGAACAAAATTTTAAGCTTTGTGTTTGGTGAAAACTATCCTTAGAACATGTTTAAACAACAAGAAGAAGAAAATACTTTGACATAGGATGCAAGAAGAAAATGAAATGAATTAAGTAAACATTTGGCCTCTGTATCTTTCAGGGCATTGCACTCTGTAACTGTGACACTTTTTACTTTCACTGAATGCTTAATAGCAACCACCAAGTTATGAACTGGGAAAGCAGGACAACAAAAAAAAGGGCAGGTATAGCTCATAAGAAGAGCATTTTGCCACACAATCTATCTCTGCGTCTCCAATTTAAATCACTAACAAAGCTGAAACAATCCTGTAGTATGTGGTTCTTTGAAGAACAACAACAACAAAAATTCTCTAGATGAACATTTCAGTGTATGTTAGTTCAACATACAATGGCATCAATGGCTTCAAACCTTGACTTGAATAAAAACTTGGTTCATATTTGCACCCTATAAGGACTCCCCAAGGAATAAGATATTGTATGTATGAGATAGGAAATTATCTATATGGCATATGATATTTACAAATGTCCAAGGATTTCATTCAACATCATCTTTTTAGAGCATAAAGTTGGTGAAGTATATCGTCCCACAAGTGGATGGGGTTAAAGGTTCTTCTCTTAATTTGTTTTGGCTATTTTATTATATTAGTTTTCATATCTTTCTCATCTAACAATAATGGAAATTTTGTGCAGTCAGTTTCAGGAGTTATGATCATAGAGAGCTCTGATGGTCTAGATTACAGAGGTCTTCAAACTTGGCAACTTTAAGACTTGTGGACTTCAACTCCCAGAATTCTGGGAGTTGGATTCCACAAGTCTTAAAGTTGCCAAGTTTGGGGACCCCTGGTCTACAAAGTGTCATGAGGCTAGACGTAATCCTTAGATTTCAGATTGATAACTGCTGTTCTTGGGAATATCATTTTATCAAAGATTGATAAAGTTATATTGACACACTTCACAATCTGGTACCCTACAGATGAACTGGGATTACAACTGCCAGAAATCCCAACCAACTGGAGATATAGGTCCCAGTCCCAAAGGTGCTTTTCCAAAAAGCAACTGGACTTTCTTGGGGTTTTTTCCTTTGAAAATGTTTCACTTCTCATCCAAGAAACTTCTCAGTTCCAGTTCCTTTGAAAAGTTGCCTTTTGGAAAAGCACATTTGGGACAATCAGTTGGGAGGGCTAGCAATGATTGTGTTGTCTGCATCAAGTAGAGACAAGGAATGGGTGGGGAAAGGAAACAAGAATGTATGCATGAACTGTATGTGTGTCTCAATTGATGTGGAAATCAAAGGCCAAAGTGGTCCCAGTCCTGGTAAAAATACTTGGGGCTGTAACTCCTAAGATGGAAGAGTGGCTCCAACAGAATCCAGGAACAACATCAGAATTCTGTATCTAGGAGAGTGCACTTCTAGGAAGGAGGCATGGAGGGAGAGGGAGAGAGGGAGAGGGGGAGAGGGAGGGAGAGGGAGAGAGGGAGAGAGGGAGAGGGAGAGAGGAGAGAGGAGAGAGGAGAGAGGAGAGAGGGACGGAGGGAGGGAGAGGGAGAGGGGGGTGGGGGGCTTTTTCCAGAGACTTTTGCGCAGATACCCGATGGTATATTTTCATTGCAGACTATTTCATTTAAATGGTATATAAGATTTAAACATGCAAACCCATTTTGCATAGGAAACTATTAATGATGATGAGAATGTCACCAATTACAACGCCCAATGCTTGCAGCACAGCCACTGTTTTGGATCTGAGGAAAACTTACAAGTAACGCATGGATTCTCATTCATCCTTTTTTACATTTTCTTGTGAAACAGTCATGATCAAGGTATCCCACTGTTTTAATATTCACAATCCCCATACATTGTTTTGGAATTTTCTGCTATAGATATTAAAGTAGTGTTTGTTTCTGTACATACCTAACTACAATATATAAACTATGTAATACTCATTGTCGAATTTAATTTTAGGTGGAAGAAGCTAGAACTTCTCCAGATAAATGATTTTTTGCTTACTCTTGTCCACAATTATTGTCCATTGGGTGGGGAATGGTTATTTTTCTTGCTGCAGTAATTCACATGTTTCATAGACTGTTATTCTGACTACATACACTTCCCAACAGAACGGAAGGA
Source organism: Diadophis punctatus similis (assembly GCA_023053685.1). Taxonomy (NCBI): domain Eukaryota; kingdom Metazoa; phylum Chordata; class Lepidosauria; order Squamata; family Dipsadidae; genus Diadophis; species Diadophis punctatus. The sequence goes on from JALIGW010000003.1 coordinate 174,228,559, forward strand.
CCTTTTGAATAAGGACTATTCAGGACTAGTAGAGGATTTCCTCTTGTTGTTGATAGCTTCCTTTAAAACGATGATGCAATAATGCCTAAAGAAAATTCAAAGGGAGAATCTACAGACAGTAAGGCATCAATATGAGGCGAGGGACATTGTTTAACTTAACTGCTCTTTTCCTTGCAAAGTAATACAGGGAACAGCTATTTTTAAACTGTTTAAAGAATGCTTGGTACATTTGCAATTTCCCTCAGCCTTGCTGTATATGTCCTATGTCCATGAACTAATGCACCATAGCTATAGAACGTCTGCCTCGGATAATAAATATATATTTGCATTTACTGTGCAGGACTTTTAAAATGCAAATTGCATCTGAGGGATGTATGTTATATAATTAATTGAAATACAGTTATGTAGAGGAAGAATGTAATCCTTTTCTTTCACAGTAGCATTTACTTTCAATACAGATCTTGTTCAGTTGTGGCTGAGGAAGCAGAGCCTCGTCAGTAAGTCCCTTTCCCTATTTTGTAGCAATAGCAATAGCAATAGCACTTTGTTGTTGTTGTTGTTGTTGTTGTTGTTGTTTCTTTGAAGATGTTTCACTTCTCATCCAAGAAGCTTCTTCAGCTCTGACAGAATAGTGGGGAATGGAAGGATTTATATTCCTTGCAGACAGCTGGTCATTTACATTCTTTTAGAGCAGGGCTGTCAAACTCAAGGGCCATGGGCCGGATCCGGCCCATGGGGTCCTGAGATCTGGCCCGTGGGGCCGCCCTGGAAACAGCAAAGGACTGGCACGCGGTGCCGCTGCCAGCAAAAACAGCTCGGGAGGGCCGTGCGTAGCCTACCCGAGCTCTGTTTTTGACTGGACGGCATCCCTCAACCTTCTGCTAGTGAAAAAAATTCACTCTGCTTGAAACCACATTCCTGATAGGTTAAAGGATTAAGGAATTCACCTCTGAAAATAATATGATAAATACCGGGTAGGAATTTAGTGACAGAAAGTTGTGCATTTCGTTGGCCCTTTTCTGTTACTTCTTACAAACTTGGCACTAGCAATAATTTTCTGTCTGCTGCTCTTTATGTTTAAAAAAATATTGTCTACCTTTACCACAGGTGAACTCAAAGCATGAAAATTATAGAAAACAGATCCAACAATAAAAAGAGAGACTTGATTTACCTACTACTTGATTTACCTACTACTTGATTTACCTACTACTTGATTTACCTACTACTAATAACAATAAGCTATTTAACACTATTTCTGTAGTATCAAGTTTTTGCTGAATCGTAATACCTGAGTTTGATGAATGTCCTTCAAGAAACCAGTCTACAAGGTCTATAGGAGCCGAGATGGTGCAGTGGTTAAATGCAGCACTGCAGGCTACTGCTAGTTCAGCAGTTCAGCTGTTCAAATCTCACCGGCTCAAGGTTGACTCAGCCTTCCATCCTTCCGAGGTGGGTAAAATGAGGACCCAGATTGTTGGGGGCAACATGCGAGTAAAATGAGGACCCAATTGTCCAAACATGATCTATGTCTGTGTTTTGTTGTTTTTCTTTAATTAATTCTTTAATTATAGACCTTGCTTATCAACTGCCTTGTGCAGTTACAATAGTGCTGAAAAAATAACTTTGTGACCAACGCACATTTCCAACCTTCACAATCTCTCTCTCTCTCTCCCTCCCTCCCTCCCTCTCTCTTCAGCATTAGTCAGTTAGTATGTATTGTCCTGTGCCTGGCCCAATCTTTTTTATCCCCTTGCAGAGCAGAGATTGCTTAAACAAGGAACCAAATTACTCCAGTATATAGAAGATTACGACGTAATCTTATGGAAGCGTAGGACTTAAACTTAATAAAAACAAAACAAAAGCAATAACGAAAAATCTCACGAAAAAACAAGAAAGAAAATGGGAAGAGAGAATAGGTATACAGGTTACAAAAAAATAAAACATTTGGGAATCTGGATCAGGGGTGGATTCCACTTACCTTCGCCACCAGTTCGCATCGCTCTGCTCGCGCACACATGCGCGTCCCCTTGTGCAATTTTGCTTTTGCACATGCTCAGTAGCTATGATCAGCTGTGCTTCGGGCAAAGGAATAAAGGTAAGCATAAACCCGGGGCAGGTGGGAGGGCCCTTTTTCAAGCTGCAGCAGAGGAAAAAACTTCCAAACAGTAAAAAATTTGAAAAAAAAATCCAAAAGAAAGATGGCGGCGCCCACAGACTGGCACCAACCGAACCGGATCCGTGATACCATTGTGACATCACCAGCGGGTTGCTACCGGTTCGGGCAATCCGGTCCGAACCGGGAAGAGCCGACCCCTGATCTGGATAACATCTAAATGTTGAATCTTGAAAGAGGACAACTATGGTAGATTAGTCCAACAGGTAAAAAAGGATCTAGAAATCTGGAAAAAACTTCAACTATCTTTTATAGGCAGGATTGCTTCTACTAAAATGAACATATTGCCCAGAATTTTATTTTTATTTCAGGTTATACCAATAAAATTAGGGAAAGGATTTTTTTAACGAGTTAAACAGAACAATAATGAACTATATCTTGGAAGGGAAAAGACCACGAATTAAATTAAAATCTTTGCAAGACAAGAGCGAAAGAGGTGGATTTGGCCTTCCCGATTGGGAGACCTATTACCATACAGCAGGCCTCACATGGATTATAATTGGATACTACTCAAAAACAAAAGAATTCTGACGTTGGAAGGGCATGATCTCCAGAAAGGCTGGCATGCCTTTCTGTGGGATGGTAAAAGCAAGACACATAATTATTTCCAAAGAAATAGAGATTAATTAGAGATGCACTTATACAAATTTGGCAAAAAATCAAAAGAAACCATTACAATAAAATACCTACATGGCTTCCGACAATGGAAACATTAATATACCCAAACCTATTGGATATGGATAAAATGAAGACATATAAAGAAGTATTAAAGGAACAAGGAGAATTGAAAACAAGAATAGAACTAAAGGAGCAAGGCATAGAAATTGACTGGTGGCCGTACTTACAGATAAAATCTAGACATAAAAAAGATGCAGAACAATATGAATTTCAGAAAGAAGAAAATGAACTAGACAAAATTATATTAGGACTGGAGGATAAAATGATTACAAAATTTTACAATTACCTGTTGAGTTATAAGATGGAAGAAGAGGTTGTAAAAGAGGTGATGATAACATGGGCACAAAACTTCGGTTACAACATAGAATTGGAGAAGTGGGAGAAGGTCTGGAGCAGAAGTTATAAAATGATTAAGTCGGTTGCATATAAAGAAACATCTACTGTATAAAATGTTTTACAGATGGCATCTTCCACCAGCAAGGATTGCAAAAATGTACTCCAACACATCGCCAGAATGTTGGAAATGCAAACATAATACAGGAACATACTACCACATGTGGTGGTCTTGTCCCAAAGCAAAGCAATATTGGCAAAGGATGAAGAAATGGATTGAAGAAATAACAAACCAACATATAGAAATGAAACCGGAATTGTTTCTACTAGGGATATTCACAGGGAATCAGGATAAAAAGACGCAATACTTAATACTACATATTATTATAGCAGCAAGAATACTATTCGCACAGAATTGGAAGAACAATAATATACCTCAGAGGACTGTGTGATTAAAACAATCTTAGAGTGCGCAGAGATGGACAGGCTTACTAAAGAAATGAACGATAAAGAATCAGAATATTATAAGATATGGGATGATTGGTACAAATGGTTAAATAATAGATCTATAGGTTATGAAACTTAAGAAGGTATTGAAGTAAGAAAGGTGCTAAGGAAATGTAAAAATGAAAAATTATTGTATCAAATAGTATTATGGTAAAATTGATATATAAGAAAGGAAAATGTTGTTTAATATAAAGTGAAAACTATATAAGGATGGATTTACATATATATTTAATTGTAAATTGAAAAGAGGGATAAACGGATGGGAAATGAATGTAAAAGATATGGGATAATTGTCAAATAAGCAGATTGTAAAAATCTTTTTTTAACAAAAAACGTTTAATAAAAATTATTAAAAAGAAAATAACACACAAAGCATTAAATGTTTAAAGCAACCCCAAACAGTAATTACAGTAATGATGTAACAGGCTGAAAAGTTTTTTTTTCTTGTTTAATGAAATAAACCTCCCATCAACTTGATTGTTCTTATTCTTTTATTTAGGCACAACACAAGTTCAAAACTATTCAAGTCCAACTGTCTGAAACTGTTGAGCATCTTTAAGGAACATAATAGATTCTTATAAAACCAGCCCAAAATATATACAACAGCCCTTTCCAAACTGAGGAAATAGTTTTTAATACCCTCAGTTTTATTTTGTTTAACTCCTCTTTCCAAAGTTTAGTGAATACATTTTGTATAGAAAAAAAAAGTATCTGAGCTACAGAGTAACCATTTTTGTTGATGGTATTAATGTTCATCTGATTTGTGGATCCCATAGTATAATTCTCAAATTCTATTATGCAAAAGCTTTGGTTATGTAAAAAAGATAAATTATACAGCTTTAAACAAATAATCTCTTTTAAATTATTCACAGTATTCATTTTGCTTGTACTTTTAAATGGATACAGTATGTCACATTTTCCTGTATAGTTTTGTTATGGACTAAAATTTTCAAATTCAAGATGTTATGGAGCACTAAATGTATAAATAACCATGAACTATAAACATGGAAAGTCCTAAAACACTGCCAAATAAAGCTTCAGTTCTAAATTACTGAGAGATTAAGGAAAGCCTTCAACTTTCTCAAAACTTGCTAATTATACCTTATGCCCTAGCCAGGGGTGGCCAAACTATGGTTCTTTGAGGACCTGTGGACTTCAACTCCCAGAATTCCTGAGCCAGCCATGCATGCATTTTTCCTGAAAAGATAGGCTAGCCTATCTTTTTCAGGAATGACTAAATTTCCATGGATGCTCTGAAACTTTTTTGTTCTGTAATTTACAACTGGTGGTATCCAACTTTCTCTGATCACCAGCAGAACTACCATGTCAGTGGAAATCCTTATTTTTTTCTTATATCCTTTCCAAGGGAGATCAATTGCATGTTGAAGAGAACCCAACATGACAGTATCTTTGCATAGTTCCCATTGTTATATCTGAGACGGTATATGACGCACTATAACACAGAGATTATGTTTTATTTTTACACTAGTGAGACAGGAGCCAAGTAACTGAGTTCTCATCTGTTCATCAAACCATCTTGGTTTTGGGAGTCATAAGTAGGACTTCAAGGTATGAGACAAACAAAAGGAATTTGGGAAGAACAGGAAAAAGTTACTGGAATGACCTCATGTCCTGCTTTATCAACATGTTAAAAATAATCACATGGAGTGACATGCTACCTAAATTATTCACACTTAACTGACGAAGTGGTCACCAATCTCTTAACCATTACATTGCCGGGCTGAATCTAGCAATGTTAATTGCAGTATCTCATTAAGATATTTTGATAAATAAATGGGAAAGAGGACTTAGGTAATGCAGCACCAGCATGTCTCTTTCTCAAAAACCCAGAATGAAAAAAAAAACTTTAATGTTAGAAACATTCTGTTTATAAAAACTAGGAAAGCAACCATAATGGCTTCAAATTAAATTAGTGATCTTAATTCCAACTGAGATCACTGAATAAAAGGCACACCAAATCCAATGGAAAATAAATTATTTGAAGTTAGGCAGCAAATCTGATTCATTTAATGGCCTTAACTGCAGAAGTAGAAAATGGGCAGAGGATAAAAACTTCAATCTATAAACTTTTTGTGACTCTTGCAATAATTTGTTCCCATGAAAAGTGGAATAATTCAGCACAAAAAAGCCCAAAGCATGGGTTATACTGGGAAATAAAACAAGCCAACAATGCATGTATTTTGGAATCAGTACAGTGGTTTCATTTGATTTGTCAGAAATGGTTTTTTTCAGAAATATAGAAGTCAGAACGTGGCTAACAAAATATTTTGTTTCAAAAACATCTCAGAACTACTATCAAACAATGCAGAGCAACAGGTGTGTTGAACTCCTGACACAGAAAAATAATATATAATATAGACAGAAATTCTAGCTGTTTTAAACCAGTGTTTTCAGACAAATGGGAACATTTGAAAACATGACTATCATCATACAGCAGTCAGCATAATTCATTAAAATTAATATCTATTATAATTCAAAGATTTAGATAAGCCTCTGCATTCAGTCTGCCCTAATAAATGATGAGGAAGGGAAGAAGAGAAACTCTTTTTGTACACATCCTGTTAAAACTGAAACTGTACCTTTTACACCAAACTGTTAAAAGTGTTGAAACTGAAGTTGGAAGCTCCACAGTTCAGATGGATATTTACAGTCCCATACACACATACATAACTCTGGTTCTTAAAAGGCTCCAATCTCAGTCCCCCATGGTCTGTAGGGTTTGCCCAGACTGGCTGACTGTGCGGAGACAGGTGGGCTGAGACCATTAGGAGACAATAGGTGGAACGAACCAAAGGAAAAGGGGAATGCAGATAAGGAGGCCATGGAAGAAAGCAAGGGAGGGGAGAGCTTAGAAGCAGAAGTGACCACAGGGAGCACTGGTCCAATGGCGCCATTAGGGGGCAGTCTCAAGGAAGAGGACTCAGCATGGGGAGGCACATTTCTGCTCTGGTGATGGCCTTCTGAGGAAGCCGCTGCACCATTTGAAGTGGTACGCCCATTCTGAGGCAGCAATAAAGGATGGGAGATGTGAGGGTGATGTCCAAAAGCACCACCCCAAGGAATCTGTCCAAGCCCACTGTGTGAGCTACTTGCTGCTTCCCGCTGAGAGGCGTAATTATTCAGGTGAGACACAAGGCGGACACGAAGAGGATCAGAGCTATCCAGCCCCTCTATAATGCTAAGGTAGCGGGCTACTTCAGCCAAGCACTCACGAAAACCTAGGCTCCGGTAGTCCATCGCGAGAGCATGGGCGTCAAAATAGCCTAGAAGAAAGGATTAAAGAGGGGGTCATTAGAAGGGGGTTCCCATCCATTGGCTGGGTTCACAGCTAACATTGTCCTGTGCTTTTGTTTTAACTACAGATCAATTAATAAGCTGCAATAGCTGGCTTCTCATATTGTATTATGCCCAAACATTAACACATCACGTTCATCTTAGGACAATGTATGCACAGGATCATTGAATATTGAACATTCACTTCATTCAAGTAACAATTGTCTCTTGAATATTCACTTCATTCAAGTAACAATCGCTTTCCCTAAATAAAATATCATTAAAAATTAGAATAAAACCACAGGAACTACTGTCCACCCAAATACCGTATTTTTCGGAGTATAAGACGCACCTTTTTACTCTCAAAAAGAGGGTGAAAATTTGGGTGCGTCTTTATACACCGAATGTAGCCCCACGCAGCCACCCCCACCCTTTAGCCTCTGCCTGCCAGCAATTTACCTCTTTGCAGCAAACAGGGCAAAGCGTGATTAGCACAATAAGAGATTATCTGCCTCCCGACCTACAGCTGATTGAGGCTTGTAAGCCACGTGGTAAAATGAAACTAACTACGGAGGCTGTAATGAGACAAATTGCTGGGAGATAAACTGCTGGCAATGTTAGACTGCTGAAATTGCAAGGAAGTAAGCTAGAGCTGCTGTGGCCTAGAGGTAGAGCTCTTGCCTCACAATCAGGAGGTTGTGAGTTCTATCCTAGGTAGAGGCAGATTCTGTTAATATGTTATTTTGTTAAATGTTTGTAGAGTGTTCAAATTATAAGACTTATTTTTTAAAGACTGCTTTATTATTGTTCTAGACAACTTAACAAAATGAAGAAGCTTTTTAAAATAAATTCTTGCTCTGAAGAGGCCCAGTGCTATTGTATCTTCTTTTAAATAGCAGAGAATACTTCCAGAAAGCCATATCAATTTTAAAGATCTGTAAAAGTATAATCTGAAATGTCCTGTTTTAGTATTAAGTATTAGTATTAAGTATTAGTATTAAAATAAGGCAGCTGAGTTAAACCCTGACTTAGTCATGTTTGGAGTAGATCTATTTAAATCATTGGGAGGAGTTAGTGTGATTACATTTAAGAAAACTTTCTGGGATTAATATACTGCCATAATGTACATTTCTCCAATTCTTTGCTATTTCTATGGGCCAGGCACACATGCACAGAAATACACAGCAAACAGTGTATATCATCTGTACTGTTTACTGTTTGGCAAATTGCTGGGAGGCAGAGGCCTTTTTTCCTTGTTTTCCTCCCCCAAAACTAAGGTGCATCTTATACTGCGGTGCGTCTTATACTCTGAAAAATACGGTAAATGAGTCCTGAAACTGCATCCAGATGTGCTGCATAATAAATATATTTTAGCAATTATAGCAATTACATGCTGCACATGTGCCTAGAATATAACAACTATAGGTAAAGGCAGAAAAGAAAAATATGCCCCACTTCGAACTATAGAACGTGTCTTCTGAACTATGAATCTCATCTGTCTCTTCTCTGTGTTTCCTACTCTTAACCCCAAACCCAACTTAAATGTCCACAGACACAAACTCATTAGCAGAACAGATCTTAACTTATTATAGAGGTGAGTGGAAGATGATAGTGTTTGATTCCTTTACAGGAGTACTGTGAATATTACTGTGATTAAAAAATGGCACATGACCCTTTAAAAAAATGGTCCTGTAATTTAGTGCATTTTTAATAAGCTACATAACAAAGCTAAGGAGAGAAGTAGTCAGGGCTTAAAATTTTCCAGTTAAGTAATGATGAAATTCAAGGTAGGAATTTAATCTGTGTCTTAATGCAGTTCCATGCTTCTGCCAGGAAAAAAAGGCCATTGATCCTAATAAATCTTTCGTCCAAGTAAGTGAACCTTGAATGACATGCATTTTTACTATCCATGTTTACTCAGAAATGAGTAAACCCAACGTGAGTTTACCTAGCACACTAACTGTTTAATTAATCATTGTTTGCTGAATTATCCCTATCCCTTGGGTTCACACAACACAAAGGGCCATAATCTCTAAGAAGTCACGATGTACAGTTCAATTCCAGCCTCAATCTGATAAAGGGGCCTCAAGTAACTGCAATGTTATCTTCAGAAAATCACAATAAACTGGTTTACAGTATCATCACAATATAATTAACAAACATTTATGGTCAGCAAAAAAAAATGCAGTGACCACTTATAATCCACAATCTATTCTAGAGCCTCAAATAAATTGGATTACAATTCTCTAACCAGTATGGAAATTTTAGTCCTACATTTCTGGATGTTGCCAAATGAGAGACTCTCATCCGAACACTCTGAAGCAACAACTCTGATTTTTAATAAGAGTATTCTCCAGTTAATAGGATGCAAATTACTGCCTATAAATTGCACTACTGTGTACCAGCTTATTACAAGGATGCATCAGTAAACAGTACATTATTGTTAAGAAATTACACCACTTTCTTGTATTCATGCTCTTCTATGATTTGTAACTACAAATCTATTATATCTGTATCCTGCGGATTTTTTTTTTGACCCGTTAAGAAACTCACAGGATAAAACTATAGCAGTTACCAGCACAGAGATAACTTAAAATATAGGCATCTAGTACAAACCACAAAAATGACAAAATGTGTATTTGAGACATCACTCTAAATCTTATTCTTTCACACTTGCATCTAAACCAGTGATGGCGAACCTATGGCACGGGTGCCAAAGGTGGCACGCGGAGCCATATCTGCCGGCACACCAGCCGTTGCCCTAGCTCAGCTCCAACGCGCATGTGCGTGCATGCCAGCTGACTTTTGGCTCGCGCGGAGGCTCTGGGAGGGCCTCCGGGGTGGCGGGGGGAGCATTTTCGCCCTCCCAGAGCCTCCGCGCAAGCCAAAAGTCAGCTGGCATGCACGCACATGCGCGTTGGAGCTGAGCTAGGGCAACGGCTGGTTTCTTCTTTTCAAGTTTCCAACCATTAATGTTCTTTTCAAAGAAGATTCCATTCCATTTTCATTTTCCATTACTGAAATTTTGCATTCTCCCCACCCACCAAGGCAGCACTCGATCCTTACCAGCCTCTTTTGGGAGTTCTCCCACCAGCCTCTTTCCATACAAAGGTATTGTACTTCTGAAAAATCTTTTGAGCTCCCACAATCACAATAGTGTTGCTTAAACAATATCAGGGATACCCTTGGGAGAACACAGCTACTTTCTCAATCTCAGCTTCCAGCTAATCCTGTTGATCTGCAGTTCCTATAATTAACCACCAAGGCAGCCTTTCAATGCTACACACACACACACACACACACACACACACACAAATCTTACCTTTCCCTCCTGCTGTGTGCAACATTTTCAGATGATCTACTGTCATCTGCAAGATTTCAGCTTTCTCCAATTTGGCTGAGCCCTAAGAAAGCAAAGACAAATGTCAGTGCAAAGGCAGTTGGCCTCCAGCCAAGCACAAGGAGAACCAGAGAATAAGACTAAATTGCAGCACTGAACTCCCCCAAACTTACCTGCTTTTCAAAAGCACTAGGCACCAGCCTCCTCAACTCAGATAGGCTATTGTTGATCCGATCACGGCGACGCTTCTCAATAATCTGAAAGGAAAGGATGGTGGGTTTTTTTTCCCTCAGAGGCAATACTGGGCAGTGTGGGGATGGGGGGGAGCGGATTTTTCACATATCAGAGCAATTCAAGAGGGAAAAAACTTACGCCTCTGCGTCTTTTTCTTGCCAAGATCTGGGAAGTGGTGTTTGGTGACATTGAACCTGGAGCAGAGCTCAAATTTCTAAAAACAGCAAGAAGGAAGAAGTCGGTACAGATCCAAAACAGAAAATGGGACACAATTCCCACCCCTACCAATGATTACACCAGATCCACGTGTAGGTGTGCAAATGGGTGCAGAATAAATGCTAATATTGTTTCCAGGCAACTCTGATGCCCAACACCATCCATTTCTTCCTGCTTTGAGAGCCAAGATCTGCTTCCCAGTATGTATAATACATACTATATAATCCAGCATGTTTTAGTCAGCAGTTAGTCTTGGAAAAAGCCTTACAACTCAGAAAGGCTGCCTCAAGCATGTGCAGAGTGCTCTTTCTTGGCCATAACTTCTAAGTGAAACTGGATGCCCAGGCAGCTCTGTTTCTCACTTTAGATACTAAAGCGTTCCCCGCTTTAGATATTAAATTCATTCAGAAATAAATCTTACTCAATCCTGTACAGCGCTAGCCGGCTTTCTAGTGAGTAGAGGTACCCGATTCGAAACCGATTGATTCGGAAGTGAGTTCGCTGGGTTCGGCTGGGTTTAAGGCAAGTGGGCATAACTTTAGCTTTATGATCAGAGCGAGGGAAGCTCTTCCGCATGCCTACATGGGTATACCGGTGTTGCCTACCTGGAGCCGAGATATCACGCAGCATCCACGCCACCCTGGAGCTAAAGCCTCGGCGGCGGCAAGTCAAAGACCCAGGGAGCCACCCTGCCTACCTGCCTGCCTACCTACGCGTGCGACCGATTTTTCCCGGCGCCCTCACCCGTTCTCGTCCGCGCTCTCCTTCTCCACTTCGATGGGTTCGTCCAGCTCGCTGTCGGAGGAGCTGTAGTCCGGGTGTGCCCGCTTCATGCTGCCGGACCCTCCAGATACCAGTCCAAACAGAAAGATTGGGACGGGGGAAGAGTTCCGCTTCCCGTCCGTGTGAATGAGCGAGTGGGTGGCGGTTCTCTGGTGCCAGCTCAGTGCGCTCCTTGCAGCCGCCACCGCGCTCCCTCCGTCTCCGTCTCCCCCATCCCGTTCCCACGCTTCGCCTCTTACCCGAGGGAGGGGTGGGCAGTCAGAGAGGCGCGCCAGGCGCTCCCGGCCGCTTACGACTTCTGTGTAGCCTTCGCTCTCCCGCCTCGTCTGATTGGTTAAACCTTGCCGGGGCCGGCCAATCCCCGTCGAGCCGAAAGTCACTCAATGACACGCCCTCTCGTATTCCTGATTCCGATTGGCTGACAGGGTTCGGATTGGCTCCACGGCCGAGTTCGGAGCCCGCCGTCCTCCCCCCCCACCCTCTCTTGTGTACCCGCCGCCTCTCCTTTCTGCAATTGGCTGGGCCGGAGGCCAGTTGGGCGCTTGCAGAGCCACACGCGTGGCTGGGCGGCCGTGGGAAAGTTGCTCTCTACCCGGCTGGCGGCCAAGCGGGGCTGGCGGCGGCGACGGCGCTGAGCGGGGCGTGCATGAGCGGCGGCTGCCGCGTGTGAACCTCCCCTGGGCGCGGGGTGGAGCGGCGATGGCACTCGGGCCGCCGGCTTTGGCTGCCCTGCGCTCTACCACAGGCTTCACAAAGCTCCGCGGCTCTCAGCCGAACCGGGGGCGGGCCGAGGCAGGGTTTGGCAACTCCGAATCCTCTGGCCTCCGGGCCTGCCGTTTGCGAGGAATATCTTCTGGCGAGGACTTCCTTGCAGATTCAGCAGCGTTTGCCAATTTCAGGCTGCACTCCTAACTAGCTCGCTTTACCTTAGCAGACATTCATTAGATGCAAATAGACAGCGCCCGTTGTCTTGTGACGGGGAACGTCACTCAGTGCTTTTCGTTGGGAGTCTGTTCGCCCATAAGAACGCCACTCGCCAAGGGTGCAAGAAATAAATGACCTTAAATGGGTAGCTGAAATAATCATTTCACAATGCAGACCGTCCATTTCTATTTTTTGTAAATTAAGAGGGGTGTGGATATAGGCCAGTGATGGCAAACCTTTTTCCCCTCGGGTGCCGAAAGCGCGTGTGCGCACGCTATCACGCATGTGCGAGTGCCCACACCCATAATTCAATGCCTAGGGAGGGCTGAAATGGCCTCCCCCGGCCCCCCCCCCCGCAGAGGCCCTCTGGAGGCCAGAAACAGCCCGTTTCCCGACTTCTGATGGGCCCGGTAGGCCCATTTTTCGCCCTCCCCATGTTCCAGAGGCTTCCCTGGAGCCTGGGGAGGATGAAAATGCCTCCCCCCCCCGGAGGCCCTCTGGAAACCTGAAATGCCCTCCCAGAGCCTCCGTGCCAGCCGAAAATCAACTGGCCGGCACGCACATGCACGCTGGAGCTGAGCTAGGGCAACAGCTCGCGTGCCAGCAGATATGGCTCCACGTGCCACCTGTGGCACGCGTGCCATAGGTTCGCCATCACTGATATAGGCTGTTGAGGGGAACATAAAATTGGCTATACCCGAGGGAATTACAGGTAGTCCTCCATTTAGGACCAAAATTGAGCCTGGAATTTATGTTGCTAAGTGAGAAATGTGTTAAATGAGTTTGGCCCCATTTTATGACTTTTCTTGCCGCATTTGTTAAGTTGAATCACCGCAGTTGTTAAAATTAGTAAGATGGTTGTTAAGTGAATCTGCTTTCCCCATTGATTTTGCTGGTCAGAAGGTTGCACGAGGTGATCGCATGACCCCAGTACCCACAACGGTCATAAATGTGAGTCAGTTGTCAAGCATCCGAATGTAAATCACGTGATCATGGGGATGCTGCAACAGTCGCGTGAAAAATGATCATACGTCACTTTTTACAGTGCCATTGTAACTTTGAATGGTCACTAAGTGAACTGTTGTAAGTCGAGGACTACCTGTAATGAGTTGGCCCCAAACCATCAGAAATGCATCAGAATCCTCACAGATCTGAATAATGATTTAAAAACATTCTAATGTAGATTGGATTCTAAAGATGAGCTATTGATCACAAGCAGCAAATTGGAAATTCAGCATTTACTGCTTTCTTGTAAACTGGTCCGCTTCTACAGCCACGCAATTATAGTTCTGTGTCATGTAATGTCCAGCTTTCATTGCGACTTGGGTGTTAGCACCCAAAAGCTGACAAAGTAGAAATCCATATGTACATATGCTCATAAAAATATTTGTGTTAAATGGAAATTACATAGAATGATTTTACAAAGGACACATCTGCTTCTATGCTGTGTGCTCTGATTGACCCAGGAGACCTCAGATTCTTTTAGCTTCTCACAGACACTTCAAAAGGAAGTTATGGAGACAATATCTAGGCATGTTAGCATAAGTACTTGCAGATGAATTAGATAGGTGCCGAAGGGGATTGTTCCCTGGAACTGGCAGGCTATTTTACTAGATCCTAGCCTGATACCTAATTTTGGCTACTGTAATTGTGTTCTATAGGACAACAGACCAAAAATGGAATTATTTTCAATCTAGCCTGATACCCAGCATTTTCTCTCATTCCCAAACTGTATGACCAATGGCTAAGGCCAGGGGTCCCCAAATTTGGCAACTTTAAGACTTGTGGACTTCAACTCCCAGAATTCTCCAGCCAGCATAGCTGGCTGGAGAATTCTGGGAGTTGAAGTCCACAAGTCTTAAAGTTGCCAAGTTTGAAGACCTCTGGGCTAGGCTAATGAAGAAGAGGGAGAGCTGTAGCCCAACATATCTGAAGAGAACTAAGTTGGGAATGGCCGCTTTATTGTTTAAAAGTCCTTTAAAACTGTCTTCCTGATCTTGAGTTTGAGGCCTAAGCAAGATCAGATGTTTAGATCTGACAGATTTCTTTCCCATATGGTGCTCATATCCCCAAAGAGTAGTTTCAGAAGCTAAAAACTGTCTGAATGCAGCAAACTTGAGCGACTGGCCCATTTCCCAGACCCCTGTTGTTTTGATTCTCTTTACGCACCTTAGATACAGAAAACATTATACCTTTAGGGGAAGCTCAATTGTTTGGGGTTCACAGCTAATAAGGCAGCTGAACTGTTTTCCGGGAAGCACAGGGTCAGCCCTGAAAGTGTCATTTTCTTAGGCAACATTGGAGGTCAATGTTTATTTTGGGATGCATTTCCTGTCCTTTTCTATTTCCTTCTCCAGGAGGCTGTTTTATGACTCAGTCAAAATAACACTGAGAAAGAGGGGGGGATGTTTTAAGGCATCCTGAAAAGGAAACCCACTACTATTGACTTTTGCTCTTGCAAGTACGCTAAATTAACTTTGAAAAAGTATTTCTCTTGCCCGTTTTTTCTGCTCAAAAGAAGAAGAGCACTGAAGATCTTCTGTCAACCTTTTATTCTCCTTTGGGTTGCTGACATTCCCACATCACTGACTGATACCCATATTTCTGCTGGAAGCAATAAGAGGCAGGCAATTCTTCATTGCCCAAGGGCCAAATCAACGGAGGGAAGGGAGTTATCCAAGTGCCACATACGGTGGGTTTATGATGTCAAAGTAAGTGAAGCTAAAAACAATATGTTTCAATATTGTTCAATATTAGAAACAATATAAAAAACAACAAATACCTTTAAAAAAAAAGCAGACAAAAATATTAACTGCTTATAATAAGCCAAAATAAGCCAAAATAAGTTGTTCAATATGAATTATGGGGGAATGCCGTATATATTCTCCCTGGTCAATAGTAGGTGCACTGCATTTTGGATAACTCCAATTGCTGAGTGGGGTTCAAAGATATTGCCATATAAAGTGCATTATGATAATCTAGACCAGTGGTTGTCAACCTGGGGGTCGCAACCCCTTTGGGGGTAGAACGACCCTTTCACAGGGGTCGGGAGACTTCGCCCGGATGCCGCCATTTGGGTTCTTTTATCCTCTGCGCATGCGCAGAATGCTTTGCGCATGTGCAGAGGGTAAAAGAACCCAAATGGCGGGGCGGGGGTCACGGGCGCAGTGGCGGGGTGGGTCACGGTGGGGGGCGGGGGGCGGCATTATGAAGGTTGAGAACCACTGATCTAGACACATAGTAACAAGGGCATGAGTCACCACTGGCAAGGCCTTCGATTCCAAGTAAGCTTCCAACTACCGCACCAGCTGAAGCTAGGCATCACCTTATCTGGTCATGGCCTCCACCTGCCCATCTACCAATAGCTGAGTCCAAGTGGAACCCCTACAGTCAAGGACCTGCTGCATTAGGGGTACAGCTACACCACCTAGAATTAAAACTAGAGGTAACATCCCATACTTGACAAAGGAATCCCATTTTGTTTTATTGACTATTGCAGGGGCGGCAAACTCGTGTCGTTACGTGATGTATTGTGACCTTTTCCCCCTTCGCTAAATGGGGCATGGGTGTGGCCAGCACGTGATGCATCTGGTCCGCGGGCCGCAAGTTCTACACCCCTGCTCTATTGTATGAGGCAGTAAGGCTAGAGCAATAATCCAATCAAAACTTTCAATATTTATTCCCAATTATTGACTTGGAAGTTATAGCCTATTGTTGGATGGATTTATTTATTTTAGAAGTGGTGTAATTGTTGTTCATGCTGTGTTCCCACGCTACCATTGTTTGGGCTTTTGTTTCCTATTCCCATCACGTGTGCTAATTAGCTGGAGCCACTGCCTTTCTGGGGAGATGTGTGGTTACACAGCAACAGCTGAAAGATCACTTCCTAGAGGGCTGTAAGAAAACTGATCCAGCCCCTTGTTTCCCTTGCAAGCAAAGACTAAGATCCAGAAGAGAAAAATAGCCTTTGTGGTTAACCTATTTAAATGTGCAGGTACATTTTCAGATTTGATTGGCTACAATGCTTAGAGTAAAAGCTCCATGTTCTGATTTTTTTAAAAAATAAAATAAAATAAAAGTATACTTCTGAAGCTAAAACTGAGACAGGAAGAAAGGCAAAAGAGATATTGATTAGTTAGCTCTTACTAAATACTATCCGTGCTTTGGATATATGACCTTTGGATATGCAACTCTGTGACCTTTAATTAATGACCGATAGATTGGGGGTCTTTTGGGATGGGGGTTGCTCATTTGAAGTTTTGAAACTATATTATGGGCATTTTTTAAAATACTGCCATAGGAAAGGGAATTGCTGTTTATAAAATGGCTAATATGTCAGATGTGACAAAACACAAAACTCTAATTTATCAGAAATCAAACTAGTAAGTCAGCTCCTTGCTTCTCCCTTTACTACCTTCAGGATGCTTCCCATGGAACTATAGGAGCCCTCGCTTAGCAACCACAATTGGAACCAGCAACTTGGTTGCTAAGAGAGATGTGACAGTGACTTAGGATGTTATTTCTGACTTCTCAATTAACTTTGCTTCTGGCGAGTCAGTTGCAAAGCCCACAAATGTAAATCCTGCGACTGTAGGACCTGAAGGTAGTAATTTAGGTTCTGCAGGGGTCGGTGCTTTCTCCACTCTGATTTAACATGAAACTGCTGGGTGAGATCATCAATCACCATGGGTGAGAGAGATCAGCAGCCATATTGTACATCTCTGTCTGCGGTGAGTTAAGTGGTGCCACAACCACCCTTTCACAGTTCCTGGAGGCTGCTGAGGTCTGGAGCAATAAGCTAAAACTGAACCCTGGCAGAATGGCCTTGGGTTCAGTGCTCCTTGGTTCTCAGAGAATTGCCATTGTTAGTTGTGGATAGGGTTGGATTGCCCCAGATAGACCTGGTGTATAGGTGGGGAGTTTGTGAGGTTTCACACTGATTTTTAATGTTCTAAGCCACCAGAGTTGCCATATTTGAGTTGGATAGCCATATAAATTGGTTAAATAAATAAAGGTAAAGGCTTCCCCTGTCCAGTCATGTCCAACTCTAGGGGGGGGGGGGTCATCATTTTTTAGCTGAAGGAGCCAGCATTGTCTGTGGTCATGTGGCCAGCATGACTATACACCGAGGCGCACAGAATGCTGTTATCTTCCCCCAAAGTGGTACCTATTTATCTACTCACATTTGCATGCTTTCGAATTGCTAGGTTGGCAGGAGTTGGGGCAAGTAATGGGAGCTCTCCCTGTCACACAGCATCCGGGTCATGAACCCGGGTTGTCAACTTTCCAGTTGACAAGCTCAGGATCTTTAACCTCTGAGCCATCACACCCTTTTTTGAAATAAATAACCATTTAAAAACAAAGCATAATATACCACAATCTGTAAACTGTATTTTTCATTGCATTTCTCTGCATGTGTATGTGAAAATTGTTTTATAGGACTTATTCCCTTCTATGTTCAACAGACTTTACTCTTTTGTAATTGTCCTTAATTCCCTTGGAGACAGCTTCATTATGAAGTGTAATTTTTATTGCTGTTGGCATGCAGAAATATATGAAACATATTCATTAAAGTATTTTCAGTGTATCATTTTTTATTCCTCTCATTGTTCGATCTCTTCATGTGTCTTAGTGTCCTGAATTTCCAAGTTTCAAAGAAGCTGAAAAGTACTTTTCGATCTAAACCAAGCAAGTATATCCAAAAGTGGAAGGGAAAAACTTTGTAAAAAAAATCTTGATTCTTTATTGATCAACAGGTAGACATATTTTAAAACAAATTAAACAAAGCACATTTTTAATATATTGAAATCTGCTAGTGAAGGGCGTAGAATACACGCCAAGATAAAAGGTACTATAAAGTTTGTCCAATTGACCATGGCTATCAGGACATCTCCAATCAAGATGGCATCGTAGCTGAATTATATCCCCTTTGTAGGTGTATCACAAATATACACACCTAAAAGGGGGGCAAGGTTTCAAAGCTGGCATTCTGACTATTGAAAAGCCCTTCCCCTCTCTCCCATGGAATCACTGAAAGCTATAGTTATTGGCATTTTTCAGAGGAACTAATTTTTGTACTTAGAGAAAAATAGAATTTGAATGATAAACAGGCATAACTTCGTGTCGTAAAATATTGTAGACTGTAAAATCAAATAGGCAGAATTAGGGTAGAAATCTCATGTCAAGCAAATTATGGTAAACATTCCTCTATAATAAAATCAGAATTTGAACAGACATAAAGTTATAACACTTGCTGAATGTAAGCCTTATATCCTGATAATTCCAAAGAAAAGGGCCAAGTCAGGACATGCATGTTAAAACAGATCACCCACTATTTCTTGAAAGGAAAGGAATGTGTGATACTAAAAAGCTAACAGTTTTTAAACCGCAAATGAAAAAATGAAAGCTCTTCTTGATTCTGATATACTTCCTTTTCTAAAAATAGCTCATTATTGTCAAGCTTTTTATATATTTGAAACATTTACATTATTTTAGAAATAATTTCAACTGGTACTAGCCTAATATGTTGTACATATATGTATTGATCTGCTAGGAACTGAACAAGCTAAAACTAGTAGCAACTTGTATAATTGCTTCAGTGTCACCAGAAGGAACTACTCTTACCCTGTGAGCTAATGTGAATCTGTTTGACTTTTATTTATGAATATAGTTTTAATTTCAGATAAATGACATCATCAGATAAGACACAATTATTTAGCTGTGAAACCCATTTGGAAATTTTAAACATGATTAAACACTTCAGGTTTTCTGACTTCTTGTGAAACTATTTATCACTGTGCTGTTTGGTTGAGGGGGTGTTTTGCCCTCCAGCAAGGCTACCTGAAGGATTCGAAGTGTCTGAACAGGTGTATATGGATACCAGTGCTCAACAAGGTAGGGCCAGAGTCCCAAATGAATACCCCTTGCTTCATTGGAGTTCAGAACAAATTTCCCAGTTTCTCCCACAAATTACAGATTTGTGATAGCCCTGCCTGCAATAAATATACAAATCCCTATACATACTTGTAAAACTCTGAAAGGAACATTCAAGGTTTATGTAAGAGACAAGAACACATGACTGATTAGATATTTTTGTGTTTCTCAATTTCCCTTACAAATTCATCAGGGATATTTGCAGAGTGGAGATCAAAAAATTTACAATAGCAGCCGCAGCAGCAACCATGTGATCAAAATTCTGCTGACACATAAAAAGGTGGGGTGCTTCAATCATATAGTCATGGCTGCCATCTTGATTTTTTAACTACCTCCCCTTTTGGATTACCCTGGAGTTCCTGCTGCCCCTTTAAGATTAAAAGAGATTATAGCAAGACTCTCTTTATCTACTTTCTACATTATATCTGTTAAGTTCCTGTATCTGTAAGTTTCTGTATTTCAGGAGTAAACTACCAGTATCCACCGATGACATTTACTGTTTATTTTTACATAGCAGAGTGGGGCTGCATTGTGAACAAGAGTGATCTGAGATGATGGATGGATGGATGGATGGATGGATGGATGGATGGATGGATGGATGGATGGATGGATGGATGGATGATAGATGATGATGATAGATAGATAGATAGATAGATAGATAGATAGATAGATAGATAGATAGATAGATAGATAGATAGATATAGATTTTTCTGAGCATGATAGCAAGAGTTCTTAAAATATATTATGTTTTAGGCTTACCCCACCAGTTGTGTAGTGTATGTCTAAAATGGCAAAAAATTGAAAGTGAATTTAACAAAGCTTTCCTACTCTCCCTCTGCTTAGCAGTCTGGATGGATCAGTGATAATATCCTCAAGAAAAAAAGGATTATTTTTTTATTTAAAAAAGTAGGGGGGGGAACCAGGTATTTCCTGTATTCACAAGGGAAAGTGTTCTCTGTTGTAGTCCTAGGGGATTTCCTCATGCATTGGTTTCTGCCCTTTCATAATCCAAGGATTTGCTTTGTTTTTAGTTTTGTCTGCTCCTCTCCCCTGTGTAGTTTTAGAGGAAAAAAAACCTAAAGATTTAATTGTAGTGGCCAATGCAGTGAATTCTTACTTTTAACAGCTATCTCTGTTCATCCCTTTTTGGGAAATGCAACATGTTATTATTGGCAGCAACTGGGACTATGGAAAGTATTGCATGTTGTATAATCAATCCATGCCATCAGCAATTAAATGCATTGAAATTCTATTATTTTTCAGTAAGAAAAAAGTCGTGTGAAACCAGTTCAGATCAAGTCACTTTTTTGTCACTTTTGGTCATCTAAAGCAGTGGTTCCCAACCTTTTTGTGATCGAGTACCACTTGGAGGTCCCCTACAGTCGCCGCGTACCACCTGGTTCCAGAGAAACTAAATTCGATCAGATATCACTTTATTTCCATAGAGTTCAGAACAGTCACCATTCCTTTTTTGGCCCCGCGCATCCAGCAACTGGATTCTCAGGCCGCTGGAACCAGGTGGGTGGCGTGTGGCAACAGTTGCAAATCGTTGCCAGATTATCTTGTGTTAGGCAGTAAACATTTTTGTGAAGTAAAAAATAACTAACTAAAAATCGTTCATGACCCCGAAAGTGTTCGCGTACCACCTGGAAGGCCCTCGCGTACCACTAGTGGTACACGTACCACAGGTTGGGAACCACTGATCTAAAGCTTGTTCTAAACATTAATGCATACATAGGCAGAAATATCTGTTAACTGCTAAATAAACACAGCCTAATTTCTCTATTCACCTCTTTCTTGTTAGACCAATAAGTAGTTGCCAAGAATGTTATTACGTTAAAAAAAAACAAGTTACACTTTTTTTATGCAGCTTGACTCCTTGTACCATATTTCATTAGGTCAAATTAAAATTGCCCATATTGAATGCCGCTTTGCCTTGAACAGCTGCCTGACAAACCAAAACAGAACAAAGCTTTTCTCAGCCTGCAGGTGTCTGGAAAAAAAAATCCCCCGGTTTGTCAGACAAGAATTCAAGGTAGAAGAATCTCCTTTGGGTGAGCGGAAATAGGGGGAAAAATGGCATCCTTCGATCAAACACTTAAGGAGGAAGAGTTCTTAGTCTTCTAGCTCCTTATCTGCCAGAAAAAGGAATACAATAAGTTGCCGTGCTACCTTGCATGTAATAAAAATAATTTATGGTGCACCTTTGACTGCCTCACCTTCCCACATTTTACTAATCTGCCCCAGCTGGGTCAGCTTTTAGCATTCCAAACTTTTGAGTGGCTTCTTGCAGCTGTCACTACTTGTTCTTTAGCAACCTGCTAGAGCAAGATGATTAATTCATTGCTCTACTGAAAAAGTCCTTCCTTCCCTTCCCCACCACAATCATATTGCTTTGAAAATTAGTTCCAGTAAAATGTGCATGCAGCAAAAAAAACGGGGCCTTTCTTTAAAAGTGGGGAGGGGATAATAGGGCAACTGCCCCAGGCTTTACCCACAGAGGTGGCCAAGTATTGTTCAGCATTTAAGATGATCAGATAAATAAGCACTGTCCAGTCAAGGAAGCATTCAAAAACTATAAATAATAGCTGCATTGACATGGGATCCGGTGAGAAGAATGTATGTGTGATGGACTCGGATATTTTCTGATGCTGTATATGTATGGGCACAAAGCCTCATCTCTGACTGGTTGTCAGTCACTGCTTGGGTCTCAGCCATCAATTCCATCAATTGCTTTTATACCATAATGTCTTGACTAGGAATACTCGAGCTGATCCTGAGATATAACTTGCATAATAAACATCTACTACTTCAATAAAACAATTTTTGTTTATGAAAAGAATTGGTGTCAGCTATGTGATCAGCGCTGTATAAAGTGATGCTATTCTTACAACCAGTTTTAATCGGATTAAGTGTTTGAAATGCACAGTATACCAAGGCTCTCCTAACCCATTATGCTTACTGAGGCAAAGTGAAATAATGATGATGAGATTTGCACTCCAGTAGTGGGTTTCACTTACCTTTGCTACTGGTTCGGGAACAGGAGCATGCAGGTGCGGGCGGGCACTTTGCGCATGCGCAGAGCGTTTTTGATGATGTCCAGGTGGGTGGGTGGAGCCTCCCGCCACCGCCGCTACCGGTTCGCCTGATCTGGGTTGAACCGGTAGCAACCCACCACTGATGCACTCCCATTTTACATATAGAAGCCATACTAGTAATTTTGCCTTAAATTTACTCTGTCTCATGATACACCTTTGCATCCCATATATCTTCCATTAAACATATGATTAGGCATTTTGTCTAAGAAACTAAAATTTCTCCTAGAAAGGGGAAATTGAATTGCTGTGCAGGTGGTACCTGTGAGTACTATACTACTTCAGTGTCTCCAGCTTTGCAAGACCAGCCATAAATGATGAAATTCTCAACTTAATTTTGTGTCTAACACATGGGAAGATTCCTAAGGTCTTTCTGACAGTGATGTCTTTTGTGAGTATGATTTAGAATGATCAGGTTATGTTACTCTTGCATAAAGCAAAATCTGTTCATTCTCCAGAGTTTGTCAATGCACACCAAGGCAAATTCATGTATAATGCAAAACTGATAGTTTTTGATTGCAAACAAGTCAGGTAGCATCAAGCAGGAAGCTTCAGCAGCACAGCAATTATGTGACTCAACCCATATGAGAATACAAAAATGTATGTACATAACAGATTTGGGCTGTTAAGCACACTTAAGTTAGCCCTAATGACCACAGCAAAACTTGATTTCTGTGTAAACATGGATAGAATTTCCTAGCATATCTGGTTTAACAGATACTCACTTTTTCCTGTGAAACCTATAAAGAAGACAAAAAAATTCTTAATACAGTTGCCAAACCATATTACATAGCATTCTTTAGAGAAGCTGTAGCATTTAAATGAGAACAAATATTTAGAGGAATATGGTATACATGCAAGCTTTCGGGTCATTCCCTCCCCTTCCTAACTCATAGGAAATTCCATTGTACAACCAATGAAAAATGTATTGGAGAAGACAAGATGGATAAAATGTTCCCCAAATCCTAGCTCTATTGGTCAAGCAGAGTCACTTTTTCCCCATCCTAACACCCACCCACACAATGCTTCTTTGCTTTACTCCAGGGGTCCCCAAACTTGGCAACTTTAAGACTTGTGGACTTCAACTCCCAGAATTCTCCAGCCAGAGAATTCTGGGAGTTGAAGTCCACAAGTCTTAAAGTTGCCAAGTTTGAAGACCTCTGCTTTATTCCCCCTAGTTTTTCACCAGATGGTTATTCCCAGTGGGTTGTTAAAGAAACTCTTTCCGTCACTCTCTTTGCAACACCTGGCCTGGGTTTTCTTCAGAAGATACATGATCTGGAGTCAGCCAAACAGCTGAAGGACACTCATGGTTTCCCAATGTCATAAGCCTCCAGCTTTGATGGACACGTGTGCACAAACTGACTAAGGGCAAAGCATGCAGCTCCATTTCAGGAGTATCTTTTTCTGCTTGTCGAAGAAACAAATAACTGACTTTGCTACATTATAATATGGAGAAGTTAATCTCTCTCACTCACATGCTGATTTCAAGCTCTTCAGTTGTCCCTCACATCAAAGACTTGAATTCTTTGAATTCCCTACTTTACACATTGCTATGTTCTAAATCAGTTGAGCTCTGGGCCATTTTATCCCTCTGACCTACAAGTCCTATATACTGTAGATTAAAATGTCCTTCCATTATTTTTTCTGTGGGAATAAGTTATATGTTCCTCTAAAGTAAATTTTGGTTCATTGAGGCACAAATATCTTTAAAAGGTTTTAGTGGGAGTTTAGATAAATACTTATATGTTGCTTCATTCACATCCCATTTTTTTTCTTGGAATTTAAAGTATATACTCCTATTCCTTCCACATTTTATATCTCACAACAGCCCTGGGAAAAAATGTTCACAAATACATACCAATTTAATTGAGCAGGATTATTGTTTCCAATAATCTGTGTCAAAAACTTTAAACACAACACTAGTTTTGCTGACATTGCTCAAATTAAAAAAGTGATTTCTTTTTCAAGAATTTCTTTCTCAAACAATGGAAAGCAAATGGCACAAGAATATATTTTGTGTTGGTCCAGAATGAACAGTTAACAAAAGAAAAAAAAGACTTTGTAATTTACATGCAAGAATAAATAAAACTGCTTTCAGCAGCAGCCAGTTGTTTCCCATCGTTTTTTCTTAAAATTCAAGATAAACAGTTCCAAACTATTATTTGTTTTAAAAACCAGCAAATATCAAGCCCATTTTTATCA
This sequence comes from Diadophis punctatus similis, assembly GCA_023053685.1. Taxonomy (NCBI): domain Eukaryota; kingdom Metazoa; phylum Chordata; class Lepidosauria; order Squamata; family Dipsadidae; genus Diadophis; species Diadophis punctatus. The sequence continues at coordinate 174,253,274 of JALIGW010000003.1, forward strand.
TGGTAGACTACTCGTCAAATGAAACCAATGCAATTTAAATCAAACCAATCACTTCTAAAATATTTAACTCTATCTAAAGTTCATTCATGCATTTTAAATCTTAAATTTATAAATATGTTTCATTTATCATTAGTTTTTCAAACTCTGTCTAACCCAGGGCTGTCAAACTTCCAGCCTGTGGGCCGGATGCGTCACGTGCTGGCCATGCCCATGCCCGGTTTAGCGAGGGGGGGGAAAGACTCGATACGTCACATGATGATGCTGTGACGCTGTGAGTTTGACACCCCTGGTCTAACCCTTTCAAGTTACCAGTTTCAATCTTATATCTAATATCTCGAAGGAGCCCTGCCCCGGAGATTGTTGGGTGTGAGACGCTCCTTCTGAAGTTGGACTTAGGGGTCCAGGTGGGCCTTTTGTTAGCGTACCTGCCTCCTAGCTACGTTACAAAGGCCCTGCCTGTTCTGCTCGAGGCGGTAGCAGGGCTGGCGATTGAGTTCCCCAGGTTGATGGTGCTGGGGGACTTTAATTTGCCATCGCCCGGTGAAACCTCGGAGGCAGTCCAGGAGTTCATGGCTTCCATGACAACCATGAACCTGACCCAAGTAGTTCAGGGTCCGACTCATGAGGGAGGTCACACGCTTGACCTTGTGTTTCTCTCGGGGCAGTGGAGAGATGATCTGAGGCTGAGGGGTTTAGTCACAACACCCTTGTCGTGGTCAGATCATTTCCTTCTGAGGTTGGATTTCATGGCACCACTCCTCCACCGCAAGGAGGCGGGACCGACTAAGTGGTTCCGCCCCAGGCGCCTAATGGAATCTGAAGGATTTCAGAGGGAACTTGGGGAAATACCTGACTCCCTGGTACACGATTCATCTGAGGCTCTAGTTGCTGCTTGGAACCAGGCGGCAATGGGGGCCTTAGACCGGATTGCGCCTTTGCGGCCTCTCCGTGGCAGCGGATCCCGGAGGGCCCCTTGGTTTACTGAGGAGCTCCGGGAGATGAAGCGCCTAAAGAGACGCCTAGAGCGACGATGGAGAGCCAGTAAAGCTGAGTCTGACCGGACACTTTTAAGAACTTACATTAAGTCTTACTTAGTGGCGATAAGGGCGGCAAAATGCGCGTATTTTTCCGCTCTTATTGCGTCCGCCGACTCCCGCCCAGCCGCTCTGTTTAGGGTGACTCGCTCCCTCCTAGCCAAGGAGGGGGCTGAAGATCCCTTGCAGGGCAGAGCTGAGGAATTTTCCCAGTTTCTGGCGGATAAAGTCGTTCAGATTCGGACAGACCTGGACTCCATTTGGACAGGGCAAGCCGAGATGACAGGGGTGAGTCTCAGTCCTGTTATATGGGACGAGTTTGAACCTGTCACTCCTGAGGATGTGGACAAGGCCATAGGAGCGATGAGCGCCTCCACCTGTTTATTGGACCCGTGCCCCTCCTGGCTGGTTTCTGCCAGCAGGGAGGTGACACGCGGCTGGCTCCAGGCGGTTGTGATCGCTTCTTTGAGAGAGGGATCCATCCCACAGCCTTTAAAAGCTGCGGTGGTGAGGCCCCTCCTCAAGAAGCCTTCCCTGGACCCAGCGGATTTAAAGAACTTCCGTCCAGTCTCCAACTTACCCTTCTTGGGTAAGGTTGTTGAGAAGGTGGTGTCGCTCCAACTCCTGCGGCTATTGGAGGATACTGATTATCTGGATCCCTTTCAATCGGGTTTCAGGCGCGGCTACAGTACGGAGACTGCTTTGGTCGCGCTGATGGATGATCTCTGGCGAGCCCGGGATGGGGGTCATTCCTCCATCCTGGTGCTACTTGACCTCTCAGCGGCTTTCGATACCATTGACCATGGTATCCTTCTGCGTCGTCTTGGGGAGATGGGAGTGGGAGGCACTGTTTTACAGTGGTTCTCCTCCTATCTCTCTGACAGGACGCAGTCGGTGTTGACAGGAGGACAGAGGTCGGCCCCTAGGCCCCTGGTTTGCGGGGTGCCACAGGGCTCGGTCCTCTCGCCCATCCTGTTTAACATTTACATGAAACCGCTGGGTGAGATCATCCGACGACATGGGGTGAGGTATCAACAGTATGCTGACGATACCCAGTTATACATCTCCACCCCGTGTCAGTTCAGTGAAGCAGTTGATGTGATGTGCCGCTGCCTGGACGATGTGAGGGTCTGGATGGGAGTGAACAGACTCAGGCTCAACCCAGACAAGACTGAGTGGCTCTGGATATTGCCTCCCAAGGACTATGTCGACTGTCCCTCCTTGGTTCTCGGGGGAGAAAAATTGACTCCCTCAGAACAGGTTCGCAATTTGGGTGTCCTCCTAGATCCACAGCTAAAATTGGAGCAACATCTTTCAGCTGTGGCTAGGGGGACCTTTGCACAAATCCGTCTTGTGCACCAATTGCGACCTTACTTGGAGAGGGAGGCCTTGCTCACAGTCACTCATGCCCTTGTCACCTCACGGCTAGACTACTGTAACGCGCTCTACATGGGGCTACCCTCAAAGAGCATCCGGAGACTCCAGCTGGTACAGAATGCAGCTGCGCGTGCAGTAGTGGGTGTACCGAGATACACCCACGTAACACCTATCCTTCGCCAGCTGCATTGGCTACCAGTCAGCCTCCGGGTGCAATTTAAGGTGTTGGTCGCTACCTTTAAAGCCCTACATGGCTCAGGGCCAGGCTACCTGCGGGACCGCATCCTACCACATACCTCCCTAAGACCGGTTAGGTCCCACAGAGAGGGCCTCCTCCGGGTCCCGTCGGCCAAACAATGTCGGTTGGCGGGACCGCGGGGGAGGGCCTTCTCTGTGGGAGCCCCGTCCCTCTGGAACCAACTGCCACCAGAGATCCGGACCATCCCCACCCTACTGGCCTTCCGTAAAGCCTTAAAAACATGGCTCTTCTGGCAGATGGGGTGAATAGGACAACCAGATTCCCCCTGAATGTTGTGTTTATAATGTCTTCTTTTTAATTATATTTTTAACTTAAATTAATGACGACTGTTTTTAAATGTACGCCTCTTATTCATGTTGTACGCCGCCCTGAGTCCCACGGGATTGGGCGGCCTATAAGAGCGTTTAAATAAATAAATAAATAATAAATCTAGCTTTATTATGTCAGCCTTGTGAGGTAGACCAGACAGAAAACACGGCCAGATGAACTAATTCTACTGTACTCTAAGGTTATATTAACAAAATCTTGCAAGTCTGAAAATACATTTCTGTCCCCAACCCCTATCCCCTTACACCCCAAAAACTAGGGGAGGTTCCTTCTGAGCTTTTTACCCTGCCCACATTCCTACTGTGGGCTAAGCTGCTTTTATCTGAGTGTTCCCTTGACTTCATCTCTTTGCCTTGTTTCCCAAGGTCATTCCCACACACCATTTTATCTGTGAATAGTTTGACACAGAGATGTGTTGGTGGTGTTTACTACTGAAGTGAGCAGCAACACTACAAGGTTCTGGGATTATATCAGAGTCATGGGGGAGATGATACCATGCAACCTGCCAAAAACGTTGTGCCACTCTGGGTTGAGCTTTGTTAGATGTACTCCTCCTAGTTCTCATTCTTCACAGAAAGAGCAGAAATGGCTACCTTTGCACTCTACAGTTATCACTTCTCAAGCTGCATTTCTTGAATGTATGCCTGACAGGGTGAAACTACAAGAGATATGCTGTGAATCATCCTGGTAATATTTGTAAGTTGGGGCAACTTGAAACAGGACGTTCTGGGACCAGCTGAATCCAAGAACAACCTTGCAAAATGTAAAGGAATAAAGGCAACAGTGTGAATATATAACTGTGGAGTTTCCTTCACCATCATTATTAATCAAGAATGAAAGCATCTGCATAAAAAAAGGAGAGCACATAAGCTTGGGCCTGTTTTGATTGTTCTGAGCAACAAACAAACAAAACCTTGAGCAAAGTTTAAGTTTCTTAAAAAGGTGCGGCTAACTTCAACTCAAAATCACATTTGATAGCAGTGGCTTATTTTCAAATAGAAGGGAAGAAAAGTGGGGTGGGGAAAAGAGGTTTTGCCAAGCCAAGCCAAGGCAATTGGAAGTCAAATAAAGGAGGATTGTCCTGAAAGTGGGTTGCATAATAAAAACAAACCCAATATTCTATTAACAAGGGTTTAGAGGTCAGGTTCTCATCCCTGCCCACAAAGACATGTGCAAACCCAGGAGATTAAGAGGACGGGAAAATGAACAGGAGGGAGACTGTTTCCTCCCCAACCCCCCTGCCAAGCTCTTGCAGAATGACGCTGAGAGAGAAAAGGGGTCGCTTTAAAAGGCGCCTGAGGTGCGATTGCACGAGAGAATGCCATGCATTTTATACTTCATCCTAAGCCAGCATTTTCTGTGCCAGACAAGGAAACAAATGCTGCCCTGCTGTCTCCTGGAAGTCCCACTCTCATCCCTGCTGGGTGAACTCATTTCAGCGCCAAGTGACTTTTTGCCCTCCCCTAATCGAGCTTAAAAAGTTCCAGCTTTCTTCTGTCCTCTCCTCCAGCCTCTCCCCTCCATCCCCTCATGTCTTTCCGCACGCTGAGATCCCAGCCCTGAGATGCTGGTACATTGTCCCGCTTTGCGGTGTGTCACCACAAAACATGAGGCCGAAAGAGAAGAACAGGAAGGTGGGTTGAGTTGGGAGAGAGAAGGGGAAGCCCGGGTGGGCATGAAGATTTTGTTTTTTTTTTTCCTGCAGAAATCTAAGCCACTCTAAAATATCGCATCTTCAAAGGTACGAAATCCCCTTTGGAGTCTGACCTTTACAGCTGCCTGGCTGAAAAGCCTGAGTAGGTCTTTTCCCTGCTGTTCCTAATGTTTTCACTCCCGCCAAGACGTTTTCTCTCTCTCTCTCCCTCTTCCCTCTCCCCCAGCTTGGAAACAAAGGTTTTATATGAAGCGTGCCCTGCCCTGTCTTCAGCCTGCCACCACAGAGCCTTTCAGTTGCAGAGAGCAAAGTCTCCCAAGATGGGCAACTATGATGCAACCAGGTCTGTAGTAATTAAGTTAGTTCTTGGCTTCGGTGAGCTGCTCTCAGTCCTTCACCCCAGCTGCCCGCCTCTGTCTCTCCCACTCCCCCCACGGCCTTCCTCCCTCCCTCCCTCCCTCCCCGGAGACTGTGTGTGTTTAGGAGGTGATGTTTCCCACAGCTCTGATCTAATTCAACTGTAATTCAATCTCCGTGTGACCAATACTCAGCCAGTGTTCTCCCACCCGTCGGCAGACTCCTCTCTCACAGGCTGTGTGTATTAGACATTTGCACTGTCAATCTGACAGACTCCCCTCAAACAACCTCTCTCTATAGATTTACACCATCAATCAGGCAAGGTAGGGCCTGTCTGTAGCAATAACTTTCCACAGGAGCATCCTTCTTCCCCAAATCTTGTGCTGGCCCCTTATGACAACATCACAGACTTCTCCAATCTGATTCCTTCCAGACATGTCAACTTTCAACTCCCAGAATCCCCAGATAGTGTATCGAGGGATTCTGGGCATTGAAGGCCAACGTGTCTTTTCAGGTTCATTTTTGTTTTTCTGTAGTGTTCCTGTAGGGATCGGATCTCTCTTGCATGATCAGCTTTGGGCTTAAGCAGCACACTTGAAAAATATTACTGGGAGCCAGATCCACGAAAATAGGTCAGGAGACAGAACTATTTACCTGATAAATTTCATAGGTAACCTGCATGCAAAAATATGCAAAATAGAACAGTTTGTCCTGGAATATTCTTTCTTTCCAGGAATGGGCTGGCCTGCATATTCTGAATGTGATTCATAAGATGTTACTGGAGATTTAGGAATTATTTTTGAAGTATTGGAATAATTCATTCCAGGAAAAGAATTCAAGAATGATCAGCTCCAATTTGCCCTTGCCTAAGAAATGTAAATCAACTTCCAGATCACTATAGATCTGGAAATCTAGCAATATAGATCCAAGCACTGAGTACTTCCACCTGGTGCCACTTTCCTTTCTCATTCCACATGCCCAAATGGTTTGAAGCCAGTTGTGTGTTTGTTACCATCCCTGATAACTTCTCAGTACTAAAAGAAAGATTGCCATGGAAGAATTGGTCATCCTCCAGGGTCAGAATATGGTAAAAACAGTTAAGATAACAGCCACATTGGTGTGATTGGGGAAAGGGGGGGATTTGTCTTTTTTATGTGCTTCAGTGTCATACCTTTGTGCCATAATCTTAACCTTTTTTCTTTGTACCCTGCAGAGATATCATGGCTTGAGTGATTCCCTACAGTCCCCTAAATTGGATTCAGCTCCAGAGTTGGTTTGAAACAATAACAATAGCAATAGCACTTAGACTAATATGCCACTTCATAGTGCTTTACAGTCTCCTTTAAGTGGTTTACAGAGTCAGCATATTGCCCTCAACACTCTGGATCCTCATTTTACTGATCTCAGAAGGATAGAAGGCTGAGTCAACCTTGAACCAATGAGGATCAAACTCCTGGCAGTTGGCAAAGTTAGCCTGCAATACTGCATTCTAACCACTGCACCACCACGGCTCTTTAGTTCAAACTTATTTCAGAGAAGTGTCCCTTGATATTACAGATTAACAGTGAGTTGAAGATATTTGCAGGTCAACATTTAGGAACTAGCAGTTGATTTTGATTGACCATTTGCCCCCCAATTTAAGTACCCAACATTTGGCATTCAATAACTTGAAGTATTAACTTATTTAGTGGATTCTGTGCTCAGTCACAAAAGCTAAAGGCAGCTGAACTAGGCAGTTCTTAGAATCTGAAAAAGATGTAAAAGAAATCAGATCTAGTTTGCCCATGAAACCTCTTATACAACTGTCACATCAAATTTAATCCCTCCCAACTATACCATTTGGAGAGATAATTCAATTTCCAGCAAAAATGCCCATTGTGGACATAGGTTCACTGAACGACTGCCACATTTGCTTAAGGATTGGTAAAAAAAGTCATAAAATTGGATCAGTCACATGGGTGCCTCAACTTTAGACCGTCACGACATATAACAGAAATTTTGGATTCCATTATGATGATAAGAGTATGATCCAAAGATCAAAAACTACCTGTAACTCCCTTCAAGGGGAAACTTTCACAGAGAGAAGGCTTTGGAGATTCAGTCTGCTTTTATTAATTACATTTATACGCCACCGCAATCTCATAGGTCTCTTGGGAATTTTACAGGAATATATAAGCTACTAAGATTCCTACATTCTGCTTAAACAATACAAAACAAAATACAAAAAATATAAAGCCTTAATAAGGCCACACCTGGAATACTGCATTCAGTTTTGGTCACCACATTACAAAAAAGATGTTGAGACTTTGGAAAAAGTGCTAAGAAGAGCAACTAAGATGATTAAAGACCTGGAGACTAAAATATATGAAGAACAGTTGCAGGATTTGGGTTTGGCTAGTCTAGACAAAAGAAGGACTAGGGAGGACATGATAGCAGTATTCCAGTATTTGAGAGGTTGCCACAAAGAGGAGGGGGTCAACTTATTTACCAAAGCACCTGTAGGCAGGACAAGAAACAATGGATGGAAACCTATCAAGCAGAGAAGCAACCTGGAACTAAGGATAAACTTTTAATGGTGAGGACAATTAACCAGTGGAACAGCTTGCAATCAGAAGTTGTGCTCCATCACTGGAGGTTTTTAAGAAGAAACTGGACAGTCACTTGTCTGAAATAGTATAGGGTCTCCTGCTTGACCAGGGGGTCGATTAGAAGACCAAGGTCCCTTCCAGTTCTATTCTGATTGAAAACTTAAAAATGTTCAAAAACAAAAAATCCAAAATTACAACATTTCAGTCATCAAAGTCCAAAGAACTTCTGCAAGAGCTCTGCTTTTAGCTGCTCACAGGAGAACTAAGCTCAAAGCTAACCTAGAATCCAACAAGAGACTATTCCAGACAGAGGATCAGTACTGCTACAGAAAAGCAGTACCCCAGAGCCTTTCCTCCCACATACCTACCTCTCAACACTGAGGATCCAACAGTTGCTTTTCCCAGCAAAATTGAGTAATTGGCTGATTCTAATAGGTAAATATAGTTCTGAAGGTAACTCAGTGCCAAGCTATAAAGAGCTTTATAGTTTAACAACAGCAGTTTAAATTATACTTCAAAGTATGTAAGAAGCCAGTGCAGGGCCCACAGCATTGGTGCAATGAGTGCTTACTGTCCACTTCTGACTAATACATGGGCATTGCATTTTGGACCAAGTAAAGCTTCCAAGTGACTTTTAAAGACAGACCCATGTAGAATGCTTTGCAGTAATCTGACCAAGTAGTGACCAGGTCTTGAGTGACTGCTACAAGGTCCTCTCACTGGCCATGATTCAACTTGCTATTCAAGCAAGAGTTACAAATCCAGGAGGACCCCCAAATCATAAACCCTTCCTTTGGGAGTATTTGAGCACCCCTGGAGCAACACAAGAACCTCACAAGAACTTTTCCTTGCTTCAGTTTTAGCCTGTTCTATCACATCTAGACTCTCACAGCTTCCAGAGAACAGGATAAAATCTCACCTGTTTCAATTCCATGGATTAGGGTGGAGATGTAAAGTTGAGTATCATCAGTAAAGAACCCCAAAATGATGTATGACTTCTCTCAGTGGATTTACATGGATATTAAACCAAGGGGGGGAGGACTAAGCCTTGGGGCACTCCACAAAGCTAACACAACTTCTCATCACTGTCTAGAACCATCCATTGAACAAAGGCAGAAACACTGCAAAGCCAACCCCTGGTCTAACTAGATACCATAATTGATACTACCGAAGGCTGCAGAAAGGTCTAATAGGACCAGGATAAGTGCAGTATTGCATTCAGATCCCCATACAATTCCAATCAAATCTACTATTACAACAAAACTTGTCTCCATTCCATGTGCAGCCTAAAACATGACTGAGAAGGATTGAGATAATCATTTAGGGAACTCTGTGCTTGGTCGTTCACCACCCTCACCACCATTGGATCCAAGAAAAGCCTTTTAACAAGGGTACATACCAGGGATGGGTTCTAACTTACCTTGCCGCTGGTTTGCTTTCTCCTGCGCCACATGGGCGTGCGTGCATTGCGTGCCACAGGGCCATGCCATGCAAGCGCATGCACAGTGCCAAAAACCAAGTTCTGTGCATGTGCAGAAGCAAAAAACAGCTTCTGCACATGCGCAGAAGTCAAAAACAAAATGACGGTGCCTATGGCAGCGCCGAGAAAGCCAGTTCAGGGGCGTGGCCAGCCGGTGATCCCTCCCGGTTTGGCGAGCGGGGGGAAATTCCTGCTACCAGTTCTATAGAACCGGTCCAAACCAGGAGCAACCCACCTCTGGTACATACATACCCTTGTAAAATTCTTTTACAGCCTCCTTGGACAAATTTAATGACAGCTATCAGCATTATCATCATCATGACAGAGGAAAATGTCTTTCTGTATGTTTTTTTAAATTATTTACATCATCACTAAGCATGTCTATAATAATAAATTCCAGACTTCCACATTAACATTTCTAACTGCAAACTAGATAAGGAACGCCAGGCATTTTTATTTTCAACTCTCAAATATTATATTTCCACTAGAACCATCGTTTTTCAAAAGATGCTGTGTTCATTAAGCACTATTTTTCAGCATGGAAGATTTGCCCTTTTGCTCCAAAACCTGGGAAGGGTAGCAGAGACCTCTTGATGAAATGTCTCCAAACGCTACATTGCTGTTTAAGAAATCTTAAGTCTTTGAAGGGCCATAGGGGAATGAAGTTGCTTGGGGATTATTGGAATGGCTTTTATTTCCGTCCATAATGGCCAAGGAAATGCAACAGATGCCTCTGGACTGATCAAATGATTCACAAAATGCTGCTCAAGTGCCTTTGCTTAAGCTAGATGATCAGCAGAATGGGAAGAAAAATGCATCCGACCCCTATTTATTTGGTCATAAGCAATAATGGTTTAAAGGATTAAACAATGAGAATGTCAAGGACTGCACTGGACTGAAAGAAGTTCTACACATGGATCTCCTTTGAAGTGATTTCAAAGTGACTCTTAATAGAACCTGAAAGAATCAGGATAAATAGCTAAAATTAATTTTGGGATAGTTTTATTGTTACTACTACTACTACTATGTTGAATTTGAGACATAATGTTAAAAGCTAGGTCTTAACTGTCTTTTTAGCATGAAAAGATAGACTGAGATGGTAATTAAAGGAAAATTATATTCTTTACAGTTTCTATGTTAAGAGAGTAAAGCATGTTTTTAATGTACCATTTTGTACTGTAAATGAAAAAAAAATCGAAGGTAGTTTATATTAAACCTCTATATCAGAGATTGAGTTTTAAGGGCTCAGCATTAACCGTTGGCCTTCTGCCCATAAAAGTCAGTTAAATTCTGGAATTAGCTGATAGAATAGGCAGCTTTTAGGGAACCTTGACAAAATTCATAGAGTACAAGTTTCTCCAAAAGATACTAAGCACAATGCCCATAACGATTAACAACTGTCCTGTAATCTGTTCTGATATTTCACAAAAGTTTCTGCCAGAACAAGAACTATCTAGCTCCCTTAGAGTGAGCTTGAAGTTGTTTAGGATTCTTTTTTGAGCTGAAATTGGGAGGGTGGGGGCAGTGGTGGGTTCCTACCGGTGCGGTCCACTCTATAGCACCGGTAACGGCCCGCTGGTGATGTCACAGTACCGGTGCGGTCGATTGCCGGTGCGTGGGCACCACCATTAAAAAAAAATTTAAAAAAAATTTCTAAAAAATTTCTTCTGCGCATGCCTAGAAGCCGAGCTTCCAGCACTGCACATACGCTGCCTTCCTACCCCACAGTGTGTCCAAGCAGGGGAGGATGGCTGAGGGAGCGTGTGAGACGCTGAAAGAACGGGCGGCAGGACCTATCTCAGTTCCCCTCCCTTCAGCAGTCTGAGAAGCCACGAACGCGCAGTGATGATCCCAGGCATTTTCGCACGTTTAAGGCTTCTCGAGCTGCTGAGGGGAGGGGGAACGGGTGGCAGGAGCCTAGGATCATCGAATGGGGAGAAGCATTCAGGCTGGACAGAGTATCTTAGAAGAACCACTGCCGCGGTCTTGCTGCGGGGGGGCTGCATTGCGGGTGGGCAATGCCCCTCGCTTCTCCGGCCGCTGCCAAGCTCCCAAGGCCCACGACCACCCAGTCACATGGCTGGCAAGCCACACCCATAAAACAAGCCACGCCCACAGAGTGGTAGTAAAAAAATTAGGAACCCGCCCCTGGGTGGGGGGGAAGGGAAGAGAGAAGCATTCAACATATCACCAAACAAGACTTTTCATGTCCCAGGGGTGCAAATACCTCAACCTCAAGTACTGTCCTGCAGTTAGGTTTTTGTGAAGAAAAATAAAAAATGGCCAATTTAATTTTAATGTATCAGTTGCTGGGGGTGAGACAAATATGGTCCAATTCTGTCCTTATGTGTGGTCTTCCTGGAGGCATCTAACTGGACATAGGATGCTGAATCAGCAGAACTCTTCCTACATTCTTATGATAATTACCTTTATTTATTTATTTATTTTATTTGTCAAATGTGTATAGGATAGTAGTTGTTTGTATAAACATAACATAAGTAAAAAAGTAACGATAAAAGAGGACAGTAGGACAGGGACATTAGGCACGCTGGTGCGCTTATGCACGCCCCTTACAGACCTCTTAGAAATGGGGAGAGGTCGACTGTAGACAGTCTAAGGTTAAAGTTTTGGGGGTTTGGGGAAGAAACCACAGTTTCTTCCCCAAACTTCCTTTCGAAACACCATAATGAGTGTACTTACCAGTTTTAGAGGCTAAAGCCTGCACTAATCTTTAATAGTTCATCTTGGTTTATGAACTATGGGAGAATTCAGAATTCCAAGTAATTTTTATTTTTGTTCTTCAATGCTCAAGCTGTAATGTGTGAGAGGTCTGGAACAGGAGTTTTCTGAATGATTCCCCTCTTCCAGCAAAGCTGAATAGAATAAGTGTGAGATAACACAACTCTTATTAATAAGATCCCTTGTCTTAATTACAGAATCCAGATTTGAACTTATTTTGTATAGCACAGAATAAGAAACATATGGTGACTGTGAACTTTTCATGAGATTACTTCTACAAAATATTGCATTGCATGTGGACAGCAGCTGACCTGAGACTGCTCCTCCCTCATATGCACAGATGGACAAAGCCATGGCTTTATCATCCTTGAATGCACACATAAGAGAGTAAATTAAGAAAAATGTCAAGTTTTAGGACAGCTTTGATGGACTTGGTACCTTCTTGCGTGTGTTTTATTTCGTTCCCACACCAAAATTCCATGCTAGATCTAGACACTGGGAGTTGAAATCCAAAACATTGAAAGTTTCAAAGTGAGGAAGGCGATTCTAGTAATAGCATCCTTTCTCGCTCATGTCCCATTTAACTTCATTCTTCCTGCTACTTTTTTTTTTCAAAACCAAAGGTTACAAGGAACTGTTCTGTCAAGTTCCTTTTAAGTATATGGAACAGATTGGCTGCTTTATAATCACACTTGATTTCTAGTACAATGTACTTTCTTCCAAAAACGTACCTATCCTAGGATAGGACAACTTTCATCTCTAAGTTTCTCTTCTTTACTTCCTATACAGGTCACCTCATTTTTATTCCTTACTGTTTTCCCCATTTAAAAAAAACACAATTTTTTTATTGATATATATGAAGAAAATTCCTAAAACTACAGCTAGGAAGATTGTATAGAGACAATACCCATCTTTCTTCCTTAATTCTTAAGTCACTTTACAATACTTTTAATACTTTTTTTAAAATCTCATTTTCTTGAAGCTGTTGACATGAGCTGTAAGCACTTAAGAGACAAGGAAATATAAAAACAGAGGCTGCCTAGTGTTTGAGAAAGTCACTAACTCCTGAAATCCCCAAAGAGCAGAATTACTCTCTGATAGCAAGTAAATGCTGTCAATTATAAAGGCTGGTGATCAGCTCATCAAGATGTTCCCCAAATATAAATCAAAAAGGGATCCACAAATAAACAGAAATGAAAAACAAAAACTGATGCTGCAGAAATAAATACTATGTTTATTTTATTTTATTTTATTTTATTTTGTCAAGTATGTTTTGGTAATATACATAGATATAACATTATTTATATACATCAGATGGGTACTGATAAGAGGGAACATTAGGACAGGGATGGTAGGCACGCTGGTGGGCTTATGCATGACCCTTACTGACCTCTTAGGAATTGGGTGAGGTTAACAGTGGACAGTCTAAGGGTAAAGTTTTGGGGGTTTGGTGACGAAACCACAGAGTCAGGTAGTGAGTTCCAGGCATTAACCACTCTGTTGCTAAAGTCGTATTTTCTACAGTCAAGTTTGGAGCGGTGTATATGACTTAGTAAGTATATTAATGAAATATCAAGTAAGCAAAAAAAGTTCTTCAATGACATAAAATGTGCAGGATGGGATTGCCAGCCTTCCCCGATGAAGATCACTTGGACTTTGAAGGACTGGCCAGTTGACTGGATTCCCAAAATATCTGTAAGGCCAACAAAAGAAATAAGCAAACAGAAACAACTAACCTTAATTTAATTTAAATGCACATATCACTATAATGAATTAATAAATTTAGTACGATTACCTTGGATTGATTCATGTTCCCCTTTCTATCATTAAAAATTAAAATTTTAATTTTGGGAAGTGTCCAAAGGGACAGCAACTTCCAGTTCTGCATAACTACTACCCAAATCTAGGCCAACTTCCTTTAACTCCCTATGGTTTGTATCTGAGAACTGAGCATATGTTCAGCTCTTTCCAATGAAATCAGTAATGTAGCTAGACTAATCAGATGCTTCTAGGTATAGGACAGTGATGGCGAACCTTTTTTGGCTCGCGTGCCAAATGGGCGTACAAGCGCGCTAGTGTGCGCATGCCCACACCCATGCCCTCCCCCCGCGCATGCGCACAACCCCCATGCTGCCCTCTCTCATGCATGCACACAACCCCCCGCTGCCCCCCCCCGTGCATGAGCACAGGCCTCACTGAAGCCTCCAGACTTCTAAAGCCTGGGGACAGCGAAAAACGGCCCAAGGGGCCAACCGGAAGTTTATTTCCAAACTTCCGGTTGGGCCGTTGGGCTGTTTTTTGCTCTCCCCAGGGTTCAGGAGGCTTTCCTGAAGCCTGAGGAGAGCGAAAACAGGCGAAAAGAAGGCCAAAAACCACCTGGCCAGCTCACGCATGCGTGCTGGGAGCTGACATAGGGCAACGCCTCACGTGCCCTCAGATATGGCTCCGCATGCCACCTGTGGCACGCATGCCATAGGTTCGCCATCACTGGTATAGGAGATACATTTACATCTAATAATTGAAAACTGTTGTATTAATGAAACACATCTTTTTCTTCATAGGTGCAATATTTTCCCATATTCATTTACACATACATTCCATTTCACTCACTGGGATAGATTATATTATATTATCTGTGCTTGGCTTATCCCAAAAGTCAAGCAGAATCAGTTCAAATGGCAGACCACTTAGAAATTTTGGACTTTGGCAAGACTGTCCAAAAGAACTAAAGAAGCATTTAAAAGAAGCATTCCTAAGAGTGAAGATAATAGCAATAGCAATAACAATAGTACTTAGACTTATATACTGCACCATAGTGCTTTACAGCACTCTCTGGGCAGTTTACAATGTCAGCATATCGCCCCTAACAATCTGGGTTCTCATTTTACAAACCTCAGAAGCAGGGGTGGGTTCTAACTTACCTTGCTGACGGTTTGCTTCCTCCCGCGCCGCGTTGCAGCACTGAAGCACGTGCGCATGCACAGTGCAAAAAACCCCCCAAAATGTAAAAAAATAAATAAAGCTAAAAACAAGATGGCAACCACATGCACAGTGCCAGAAACTTGGTTTCTGCGCATGCGCAGAAGAAAAAAAATTCAAAAAAAAGATAGTGGCACCGACCGATCCGGTTCAGTGACATCATCGTGACATTACCAGTGGGTCGCTACCGGTTCGGGTGAACCGGTCCGACCCAGGAGGAACCCACCCCTGCTCAGAAGGATTGAACGCTGAGTCAACTTTGAGTTCCATGAGTATCAAACCCCAAGCTGTAGGCAGAGTGATCTTGCAACACTGCATTCTCACCACTGTGCCCCCAGGGCAGATGGGGTGGGGTGGGGTGGGGTGGAGTGGGATGGGATGGGATGGGATGGGATAGAATAGGGATAATGACAAACCACTTCCATATTCTTGGCAAGAAAACTACTTTTAAAATTCTGTGTAGATCCCAGGAATCAAACTTGACTTAAATAGATTGTTCTATTATTAATTAATTTGTAAAAAGCAAAGGTAAAGGGAAATAAAATAAAATGGGCTATTTAGAAATGCTAAACTGAGTTTTATTTAACTTATACACCTTTTTTTAAAAAAAAAAGTCTTCTCAAACCATATGAGTCAGCATACATACTCGCAAAATTTCATTAAATCAGACATATCCTCAGGACATGATTGAAAAAGTCAAGATGGCGGCCACAATGATGAGATTGAAACTCCATCCATTTTAATGCATCATGCGAAATGGAAACTAACTTCTTAATAAGAATATTTTAATGGGTGGGTGAGGTTCCTTGGCAGATATTCTCCATGGCTTTCATCCACCATTTGGAGGAGCCCAACACAGACCTATGAGCAGCAGATGTTTGTGTCCTATGCACGAGTCTTGCCATTGTGTCAATTAAACA
Source organism: Diadophis punctatus similis (assembly GCA_023053685.1). Classification (NCBI taxonomy): domain Eukaryota; kingdom Metazoa; phylum Chordata; class Lepidosauria; order Squamata; family Dipsadidae; genus Diadophis; species Diadophis punctatus. Next base: position 174,268,988 of record JALIGW010000003.1, read on the forward strand.
GCAGCCGTGCTAGCAACAATGGAGGGACGGTAGTTCTGAAAAGAATTCTCAATTCGATAGGGTGGGTGGCACCATTTCAGAAGAGCACCTTTCAGCAAGCTGAGATCAGGAAGTTCACATTTAAGTCCTACCGTTTCTCATTCTCAGAATTGTTTCCCTCTGCCAGCAAGCTTTCCATTGTTTCCTAAGCATTATCCTGGAATAATTCATGTCCTTCAGAAAACATGTCCTGTTAAGCAATTCATTGTTGCTGTTGTCTCGTCCCACCCGTCCCTGGGTTAGACTTGCAAGATTCACAGAAGCCAAGCAAGGGTTGGTTGTGTGTTGCTTAAATGTTTCTTGAGAGAGAAAGAAGGCTGTGAGGATTTTTACACAATGTCCCAAAGGTGCTTTTTCAAGAGGCAACTGGACTTTCTGGTTTTTGCTTTGAAGATGTTTCGCTTCTCATCCAAGAAGCTTCTTCAGCTCTGATTGGATGGTGAGGAATGGAAGGATGAAACTATCCAGACAGAGCTGAAGAAGCCTCTTCGATGAGAAGCAAAAGGTCTTCAAAGAAAAAACCAGAAAGTTCAGTTGCCTCTTGGAAAAAAGCACCTTTGGGACAACCATGGCCTGGATGACTGAGAATCTCCATAGACATTTTTGCACAATGTTCAGAAATACTGGTATGAAGCTTTTCAGCTTTCCCAGGAGTTGCTCTTTTACATCTTCTCTTTTGCTTTTCTCTTACAGGTGGAAATCAGAAAGCAGCTATCTTCTCATTTTATTAACTGCATGCCTCTAGACTCGCATTTTATTGTTCCTCAGAAATTCTTTTCCCAGCAGAGGGTGAAACCTTCTACCTATAAAAATGTGAGTCAGAGGAAACACTTCAAAGAGGTCTCTCCTAGAGAAATAACTATTATAACTTCAGATCGGTGAGCATTGTTGGGCAATGGTTTAAAAAAGGGGACAGTCTTAAAAGTATATATGGTCCTTAACTTACAACAGTTCATTTAGTGATTGTTCAAAGTTACAACGGCACTGAAAAAAGGACTTGTGACCGTTTTTCACACTGATGACCATTACAGCATCCCCATGGTCATGTGATCAACATTCAGATGCTTGGCAACTGACTCATATTTATGACGGTTGCAATGTCCCAGGGTGATGTGATCACCTTTTGAAACCTCCCGACAAGCAAAGACAATGGGGAAGCCAGATTCACTTAACAACCGTATTACTAACTTAACAACTAACTGCCGTGATTCGCTTAACAATTTGGCAAGAAAGGTCATAAAGTGGGGCAAAATTCACTTAAATTTTGGGTTCAATTGTGGTCGTAACTTGAGGACTACCTCTACAGTATTCTGATATTCGTTTTTTTCAAAAAAAATGTTCAAATATTCAAAATACACTTATTTTTCAATTTTAATCAGGTTTTCAGGATGAAATGAACAATAGTTGCAAAAATATTACCATTCCAAGGGTATATGTTTTGTTTTGTTTGATATGCTTATTATGTGCATTGACCTCTAGATATGGTGCACCAAACTGCCAGCATTCTCTGCTAGGAAGACCAGTTTTGTGAACTTCTGTCCAACCATATCTAGAGGTCAAACCTTTTGAGGAAACCTAACTTAGTGCATGCCACTAAATGTACATTACAGTTACAGCTAGAACATTTTAAGATATAATTCTCAACTCATACATACATAGGGACATTGAAGAAAAAGTTGTGGGCAGCTGGACCAGGAAAAATCAAGTTCAACTCCCCACTTACCTATAAAAGGTCACTAGTTGACTTGGGGTGATTATTGATACTCATTCCAACTTAGCCTGCAACAATCAGACAATTTAGTGCTGCTCACTAAATGGCAGCAAAGAGTTAAAGTTTTCGGTATCTCTTTCCTGCTATTTAGTGGTAATCTAGATTTTTGCAGACAAAATCTGATACGGTAGCTCTAAGTAAAAGGAGGAAGATTCTCATGTATGTCCCTTAAATTCTTCAGAAGCAAGATAGACTAGAAATGAAGGAAAAAAAGACATATATGCTGTACTTAATACTTGAACGTAATATATCAAACATCAGTCAAATCAAACTTGTCACACAAACTACTCTCCAAAAGATCTGCAAAGAAGCACACATGTGTACGTTATTAAAACCAAAAATGCAAGAGCTACGGTAATTTGGGATTTGTCTACTGACACATTTCCTGTCTAAAGTCAGTGCAAAAGTCTTCAAATCGTTCTGGGTACAGCAGAGAGAAAAGGCAGAGGCAGCAAACTTCCAGTTTTTCTTTTTCTTTTTTTTGCCAAGTACCCTTTTCATAATTTATAGTCTGTCATTGTTTTTATCACAGAAAACTGTCCCTCTTTTTCTCATTCTGCCGGCTCCTTTCCCACTGGACAGTCCATGCCAGCTGTCTAGGCAGCAGGAACGTCCTTCTTTTTCCCAAGCCCCGACCTGTGGGAAAATCTTCATTGGCCAGTAATTGATTCCACCCTGCCAGCTACATTACTTTAGTCTACAGTCAAACTGCCAGCAATCTGGAGACAGGCAGCCTTGGCCCTCCCTTGCTCTTGCTATTGAAGTCTGCTTCTATGGGCACTGTAAGCTACTGGCTCTCAGAGTTGATGTGTCAGCCCTCCCTGCAATTAGCACTAATCTGAAAATTGGCCTCTGCTTGCAAAGCCAAGCACCTGACAGCTAATTGTTTATGTCAGATTGATGGGCATTTAATATGGAAAGGTTATTTATCAAGGGGTATTCTACCCCTCCCTTTTTTCCCCCTCTGCTTTCATTGCTGGGCTTACTTTAGAGCAGGAAGGAGTCCGAGAGAGTTGACAAACCAACAGACCTCTATGTCACTTACGGTTAAGGACAGTGAAATAAAGGCCCACCCTAAAGCTTGAACTAAGAGTGCAACCCTAAACCTCTTATGTGGGTCATCAAAAAATAAGTGACCGCTTTTCAAAACTCAGAACAGTATCATGGAGAAAGACAGATAAATCAACTTTTATTGAAAGGTGGATTTAAATGGATGAACTTTCCAACCATTTTGCAGCATTATAAGGAGAATCTCAGTTAATGTGATCCAACCAATTAGAGTGGACATTGATCAGGTTCCCTGTATGCAGTTCTGTTTTCCAATCAGGGGTGGGTTCTGGCTTACCTCGCTGCCAGTTCGCTTCCTCATGCGCCGCTCAAGCACGCCACATGGGCGCGGAGGAGCTTTGTGCCCCCGCGTGCACATGCACAGTGCTAAAATCCCAGCTTTTGCACATGCACAGAAGCAAAAAAACAAGAGAGCTGGTTCGGGGGGGTGGCAGGCCTGGGTCGCTGCCGGTTCCAGCGACCCAGGCCGCCAAGTTACTACCGGTTCCATAGAACCAGTCTGAACCGGGAGGAACCCACTTCTGAACCCAATGTAAGATTTGGATGAGTATATGCATTTCGTTACAAATGAAACAATTGCTCATCTAGTTTTGCAGTAATTCCAATGAGGTATAGCACCACCAGCTGACATATCCTTTGAGCCTATGGTTTAATTGTCATTAGCATCCACTTGGATTCTTCTTTAAGAATTCTTCATTAAGATTCTTCTTTCTTTAAGACAAATCCAAGTCTGAGTTTCTTTCTTGCAATGTAAGATCATTTTCTAATGGAAAGTTTAAGTGGAGAGATATGAGGAAAAAAAGCAACTCCCCATCATTAGACGTATCTTTGGTAACACATGAGAGCCACAGCTGATAAGGAAAAACTTGTGCTTAAACCTGACTGAAAGCAAAAGGATTTATATTATCCACAACTAAGACTGGCAAAAGGAACACATACCACTGAGGTTTGATTTGTTTAAACAATAGTTCATTGGATCAGCCATAGTAGCTAGGTTTACCCAGCACATAGTCTTAGCAGTTGCATCTCCAGGCTGACCTTGCCTGCAATCAGATGACAAGCAATCAAGTCTAGTTGATATCTGGACAGAAGGCTACCAAAGAACTCTAGCTGTTATTGTTATTTTCCAAACTATAGATTAATTTGGAAAATAACAAGAAACAGTCTCCCAAGATCCGTAACAAAACATTTATGTTTACATTTACAATTGCCAACAAAACAATTGCAGGAATATATCCATTACATTTGTCCCATTAACCTTTTGCTGCAATTTTATCTAGTCTGATAACGAAGCATCTGCAAGAAAATAACCAAACTCACAGAGCACCAAGAACACAAAACTGCAGTCCTAAGCTACATTTATTTTTTTCTCATGGATGTCTGCATTTAGTCACCAGGGGTCAAACGTGCCTTACATAATTTTTATTATGGTTGCAGATCCGCATTACAAATAAAAAGCATTTTTAAAAATTAAAAGACAAAATAATATATTACAAATTAGTGGTGGATTGTCAGAGGCAGCCAAAATCTGCTTAATTTTGCAGAAAGTGTAACAAAATTTAGCTACATTCAAAGCCACTACATCAGACTGATGCGATAACAGCAATTGTACATAAAAAAAGACTGGTGTTTCCCAGGTATTTTATCAGGTGAGGTGCTATGAGATAGGTCCATCAGTTCTCATATGGAAAGTATAGTACAGTATATAGTAGGACGTGAGCTGTAGTTTCAATAGCTCCTTATTCATAGGGGCACAGTCTTCAGAGTTTGGGGACTTTTATATGATGTAAACATCTTGCTACTTTGAAAAGATGAGTTTGACTGCTTAAAGCAGGGGTAGCCAAACTATGGTTCTTTGAGGACCTGTGGACTTCAACTCCCAGAATTCCTGAGCCAGCCATGCTTGCATGGCTCATGCATGGCTGGCTCAGGAATTCTGGGAGTTGAAGTCCACAGGTCCTCAAAGAACCATAGTTTGGCCACCCCTGGCTTAAGGAAATGTTCTCAGGAAGAGCAGACTGATTTTAGTGTTCAGTGATATCAGTATATTTCTCACTGGAATGAATGTAATAGAATAAGACCCCCAAAGGAATTGGGAAAAATATACTTTATGATTCTAATCTAAAATAGAGAAAGTAAAAGAGGGTTAAGAAATAATAATAATAATAATAATAATAATAATAATAATAATAATAATAATAATAATAATAATAATAATAATAATAATAATAATAATAATAATAATAATAATAATAATATACACGCTATACAGAATTTGAACAGTGAGTTCAGACAGCATGCAATCTCTGAACTCATTGACTAATTGCAGAATATTGGCAGTTTCATTTCATTTTGAAACAGGAAACAGTAATCTACCCTAAAATAGAGAGGATACTTATTTTATATACCAGGGAGAAAACTCATTTTCATCCAGATTCAGTTCCATCCATATTGCATCTTCAATTCCCTCATCCCTAATGAACAAAACATTGCGTATCCTGAATTAATGTATTTTGAACAGAGACTGAATGAAGTCAACTAACATTTCCTTTTCAGACCCACTCAATGGCATTATTAAGTTAAGAATTTAGGTGAATACACTATGTAATAGGTTGTTGCAGAAGTTATACCAAGCTCAAGTTGGTGACTGAAATATTGCATTCCTTGCTACTTGCAATAACAGCAATGTAACCATGATTGCGAAGTTTCCTATTGACTTATGGCAACTTTTGAGTTGTGATGGCTCAGGGGCTTAATGACACTAGAGATGGTCTTTATTCCTGCAATTTGAGCCCCTAGCACTGCTTGGTGAGGTGAGCTCCTGTCACTTGCTTCAGTTTCTCAGCTTCTGCCCACCTAGTCGTTCAAAAGCATGTTCTATGCGGGTAGATGGGGAGATGTGCTGGTGCTTCATGCAGGCAATCAAATTCCTACCGGCTCTAAACCTTCCCGGTTGAAACCCCCCTTTGTGAGGCTGCTCTGGTGGAGGGAGAGGACCTTGGGTGATGCTATAGGAAGAGTGGTGCGAAGCTAGCTCACCTTTGCCCTCACTTTCTAGTGCAAAACTAGCTCATCCTCCTGTGGCGCACCTTGGGAAGCACGAGAGCGTGTAGCACAACAGAGCTAATTTGGCAGCGAACTACTATTCTGCATTCACATTGTAGTCTCCTGGCTAATGTAAGAATGCTATACACTAAATAAATAAAGACACTTTTCATGGAAGAGTTGAAAGGGTTCTGTAGTCAGTTGATCATCCAGGACTCCTGCTCAAAATTTTGTGAATTGTTTGGGAGTTAAGTGCACTTGAACTTGATGCTCTGTAATTTAGATATTAGTTGGTAGCTCTACAAGTATTGTGGGTGTTAGCCTTTCCTGATAACTGTCTTGCTGTCTTGATAGATCATGTCTACAGTCATTGACTGAAACAAATGGCAGTAAGTGAAAACTCTAGAAAAAGCAATAGTCCTATAAAAAGAAACAGTGCAGATTAAGCTCCTGGCAGGAGAAATTCTATCTGCTAATGCATTAAGCATATACTGTATGTGATTGGATGCCTTTCCTAGTTACCAGGGTATACTCTATTCTTAAGAAAGTATAAAAAAGACACAGAATATTTTTAACGTGGGATTTGTTTTATCAATGGTTAAATAATAAAAGTAAAAATTGGAAGTGGGAAAATATTACTATATAGAAATAAAGATTATTAATATTATTACTATTACTATTGTTGTTTGTATTTATATGCAAAAAGACCCAGACAATACATTGTTTACTACATACATACAAACACACACACACACACACACTCACACAGACTCACATAGTCTATCTGTCTATCTATCTATCTATCTATCTATCTATCTATCTATCTATCTATCTATCTATCTATCTATCTATCTATCTATCTATCTATCTATCTATCTACCTATCTACCTACCTACCTACCTACCTACCTACCTACCTATCTATCTATCTATCTATCTATCTATCTATCTATCTATCTATCTATAGAGAGAGAGAATGTAACAATTGCAAATGTGGTGTGATCCCTTTCCATTGCTGCCCCATTATATTGGGTCCTAGGCAAGATGTTCTCTGGAGAATCCATAGATACATGTTCTATATCTTGTTGCGCATATTCTTGCTTGACTTCCCATATTCATTCTCTGCCCCAACCTTCAATATTAGCTTGGTTCCTCTCTCACCTTAAGTTGATGAGGAAAACACATGGGCTTTACCTTGCTAGAGAAGATGGAGAAAGGAGAAACAAATACTGCAGCAATAGTCATTGGCTAGCATTGATGCTTATCTCCAAACTAGGCTCTTTCAGATATTACCTCAAGATGGGCTCCAAGGACCTGCTGTACCAAGAAAAGAAAAACCATTTCTGGTTGAAGCTGAAGCAAAATAGTAAATCAAAGAGATACCCTTTTTTTGCTCTCTACAAAATCCAATTTGAACAGAGTCCAGTGAAATGGCAAGGAAAGGGAAAGTCCATGGTGGGATGGAAGGAGGGGGAGAAACACAATTAAGACAGAGAGGATCCCTTCGTCCTGAGTTTCCCCTAAAATACACAACTTGTCATCAAAGACAGATTGGCTTATATGACAAAGGGGTGCTTTTCTTTTTAAAAAAGTACATGGAGCAGACAGGGTGGGGTAGAAAGTAATTCAATCACATTCAGTTTCACTGTTTGCATTAGTTTCCATTCATTCTTAGAAGGTGATCCTAAGGCCTTGCTTTTACCAATTAAAAATAACATTGTCCATCGTGCTCAAATAGTTGAGTGGGCAAAAGGGAAGTCAGATTCCCAAATATTGGAGTCCTGAAGTGGAAGAATGGTATGATCCTGAATTTCTTGTGTCACTCTAAGCCAGGGGTGTCAAACCCGCGGCGTCACGGTGGTGTCACATGACGTATCGGGACGTTTCCCCCCTTTGCTAAACCGGGCAGGGTCGGGGCCAACATGTGATGCAACCGGCCCACAGGCCGTGAGTTTGACAACCCTGCTCTAAGCCAACCATTTAGATGGTCTCCCAAGACCACTGGAGGTTCCCACTAGACCTAGGAAGATAGTCCACTTGGGTATGAGATCCTCCTCTTCAAAGCCTTGAGAAATGATGTACCTTTGCCACCACCATAGGGGTAATACCAGAAAAGTATTTATCATTTTAAATGAGTGATTTACAAAAAAAAAAAACAGATTCACCAGAGGGCCTGAGTATCAGCTGTGAAACTGCTTACCTATCCTTCTTTTCCCCACCTCTCAGCTATCTCTTCTATTTTCTGTCTTTCAAGCATGAGAGTGGTCTAGTTTTGGGTACAGTTGTTCTCCATCCAAAGTTTAGTGGGCCTCAGGTGTTCCTTGTGGATTGCTTTGTTGGCAGCTGTGGTAGGTTGCTGCTAGTTCGGAACTGTTCTTTAGAACCGGTAGCTCTGACTCCAAGACAAGAGCGAACCGGTTCTCTTTGTCCGTGAAAGTGGGCCTGCTTCCGAAGCCCAGGTGATCAGGGGCGGCAGATTGAATTGCCGCTCCGCAGCTGTTTTCCATGCTCCTTGCCTTGTTTGTAACGTGGAAGGTTGTTTTTTTTTAAGTACTAAGCATGCACAGAAAATTATTTTTCGGGCAAGGACGCGCACAAAATGTGCACTTCCGCCGCAATGTGAACCGGTGGGGAAGGTAAGTAGAACCCACCCCTGGTTGACAAGAATATTAATGAGAAAATATATTTTAGTATTTTTACGGATCAGTATAAATTTAATGGTCTTGCTTTTGAAAGTATGTTCTTTAACCTTTTAAAATGCTATTATGCAGACAGTGACAAACTTGAATATAAAAGAAATAAATGAATAAATATAGATATAGGTACAGAACTTTTCTTATTTCAAGATATTGTTTTTCTTCACAAGGACAAAATACTGCACTACTGGCACTTAGTGGGAACTTGAATAAATGCAACCCCCCCCCAAATAATAATTTCTTTTAAAAAAATTTAAAATGGCAGCTTCTACTTCTAATTTGTTAGTCAATTAAACTGACAGATTTTCATAGCGTTACCCTTTTCATTAGGTAAATACAAGGTAAAAATGTCCTGCCACATTTTTATGTGCTCATAATCATGCCTTTTAAACTATGTTTTATAAACCAATTCATCAAATGCTGCACAGCTGGCTCTAAATTAATCTTTTTAATTTCCAAGTTTGCTTCATTCTCCTACCTCCAGGCAGAAATGTGTCTACATATATCCCCCATGAGCATGTGCACACACATACACAATTATAAAAGAACAAATCGTATATAACAACCTACCACTTTGGATATGTACTTCTGCAGCCTACAAAAATATTAAATGCTTCAGCATGATTCACTCCCTATTCAATTCTATTTGAATGATAATAAGCATTTTCCTGTTAGAAAGCTTAATGAATATACATTATTCATGCAAAATATATAGACATACACAATAAGTTCATTAATCTGCCATTGGCTTTAAAATATTGCAATGAACTTCTGTTTGAATTTCTAGGAAGTTTCAAGCTAGCAGATGGAAGTAAGAACGTTCCAGAAGAAAACAGAGAAATGTTGCTAAAATTAGGTAATAAAGTCCTAATAGCTAAGAAAAAACTCAATACAAATGTTTAGTTCCTATGTGAAACTATAGAAAAATCAATTATGTTGCCTAGCCCAGTTAGAGTTTGCAACTTCTTAGTTCTTGAACATCAGAGAGAGGCAGCAGGAATACACAAATCTTCAACAAACATATATTTTGTCCTAGTTGACTATCTGCCACGCTTAATTTTTAGATCATAAATCTGATTCCATTTGTGAGATTGACAAAAACTTTCTCATGTGTTTATAGTTCTGACTGGATGGATCATTTGAAAATTTCACGTTTAGTTCTTTGTATTCATTTTAAACATTTTCTTTACCAAAGAAAAAAGTAACATCTTTGAAGGAAAAATGGTAACATGGACACAATTTCTTAATCATTTGCTCTTGGTAGAATTGCTGGTTCTACTGTCAGCACAAACTAGTAATTATCATAACTATCAAGTGGCAGTTGGATTCTGGTTCAGATGTCAAAGACAAGTTTTACCATTTGCACGCAATAAATTATTCAGGATTGTGTCAGCTGTTCAGATGAGAATTGGTGTGTCTGTGGTTAAAGACTCACCACATGGCTAATTTAAGGTGTGCCCACTGGACCTTCTATAAGTGGTACAGACAACTCCCCATCTGCTTATATAATTTCAGTGGAAAATTATGGCTTTGTGGGCAGGTGTTCAAATCATTGTCCAGATCTGTCTTCTCATCTAAGGGGGCATTGGGAGGAAGAATATACATAATCACGTACCACAAACATACAGATTATAGAAAAGGCCAGGGTATGTCACTATGCAAACTTCCTTGTTATCCCTTGTTGTTTAGAATAGAATAGAATAGAATTCTTTATTGGCCAAGTGTGATGGACACACAAGGAATTTGTCTTTGGTGCATATGTTCTCAGCGTACATAAAAAGACAAGATACATTCGTCAAGAATCATAATGTACCACACTTAATGATTGTCATAAGGTACAAATAAGCAATCAGGAAACAATCAATATTAATATAAATCGTAAGGATACAAGCAACATGTTAGTCCTGCAGTCATAAGTGGGAGGAGATGGGTGATAGGAATGATTAGAAGACTAATAGTAATAGTAATGCAGCCTTAGTGAATAGTTTGACAGTTTATGTGAGGAAGTGTACCAATTACTTTTTATTTTTACAATTGTTTCTTTCTGAAAAAAAAATATTAAGCAAAGAAGTCCAGAAACAAAGGGCTTAAGTCCATCATGGTAGAACATTTTACTATCATGGTGGGAAAACTGAAGGAAGCTGTTTCCCATGTCATTAGAGTTGTCATTTCAACTCTAAAGAAGTATATGCAAACGAAGTCATTTTTGTGTTAATCGCCTGGAACATGAGTCCAAGGCAGGAGGTGAGATGCTGAGAATCAATGAGCCTTATCTAGGAAATAACCAAGTGGAGATGTAAGACATCCCCAAAGAGGGTGAATGTGGCTTGCTAGTCAATGCATCAGTCTTGTGTGATGCTCTTCTTTATCTGTGGGTTTGGAAATGGCAGAATATTGGCCTCCTAGTGTGAAGATTGTCCTTGAGCAAGAACACAAATGTGCAAATGAGCAGTGCTCCAGAAATGAGAGATGGATGCAGAATGAGTTAAAGCTTTGCCATTCTAGATCAAGCCACCAACAAAGTTCCTGCAGGCAAAAGAGCTACTTCCCAGACCTATGTGTAAATTTCCTTCTATCTGACAGCATCCTATAATGATAGGTATGTTCATCTATGTACACAGAATGTGTATGGTAGATCTGCACTTAATGATGATGAGTAATGAGGTAGAAGAAGCCATTCATCTTAACTTGGCTGCATTGCAGCACCATCAAATTATTGCTAGATAGATGGGTCCTGCAACTCATCAATTTAGCTAGAACAAATAATATTCAGGCCAATAGGTTACTGACGGGATTGCTTTAGGCTTGTTTCTTCCGTGACAATGAACACATTGCAGAAGGAAATATCTGTTCGAGTCTCCTTTCTTGGACTTGTGCAACATAACTATTTATTTTAGTCTCTCTCAATCTTCTGCCCTACAGATGAATTAGGACTACGACTACCACACTTTCCAGCATCACTGCAGATGGATGGAAGTGGTTAGCATTTTAGTTACCAAAATAATGCTTAGTATGGGAAGCTTTGATTCCCCCCCCTTTCCACTCTCCACCAAATGTTACTGACCCTTGCATTGCAGATAGCCCCAATTAAGAATGAGGAGAATATATGGAGTTCAGGGTTGAACTGTGGAACCCATTCAACTAGATAACATCATCAGTGCACTGATGATGTTACCTAGTTGAATAATGAAATGTCTGTAAGCAAATAACCAATCTCAGAACACCAAGAACTCCACTTCTTACAGTATTTGTTCTTGTTCAAAGAACAAATACCTGCCAATATTAAGGAATTAGATGGATCTCACCAAATGGGAGCACATCATACTTTGTTAAAGTTAAAGCTCAGTCTTAAAGTGATGCCAGGCACAAGAACAGTTTTTCATTCTTAATTACCGGCTCTCATAAATAGAATACCAAACTGATTTGAAACAATAAGCTTCTTTCCTGGAAGAATTGGAAATTCTTGTACTATGTACAAGGCTATGTTGGGAAGGCTTGCTGAAATATGTTCTATCAGAACTCCAAGGACCTTAAATCCTAGTCATGGTTTGTATGTGTTCCGGATTAAAAGCTCAGAAGCAGAGGCCATACTGCCAGGGAAAGACAGAGATCCAGGAAGGGAAAGCTGGGTTTCTGGGTCAACCAGTTTATTCATCCCTTCACTGGACACACAGCTCATCATGATTGGGGATGGGGACTGTTGCTAGCAGAATACAGAACATATATGTGGAGGAAAAATAGAAGGAAGTTCATTTTAAATCAGGTTTGTTCAAAACTAAAGTAGGATTTACACTGAAACTGGAATGTAAGGCCATCTCTAAGTTTACTACTTTATATATAATCTTAACTATATATTTAACGACTTTTAGCATGCAAAACATGCAGAGGATTTCTCAGATTGCAGTATTAATAGATGTATATATTCCATTAGACTAAAAAAACTCCCTTTTTATGACCCTGTGGTCCCTATTTGGGGTAGAGTTGGGGTGACTGCATGGAGCTGAGCATTTATTGGACGGATGCCCCTCCTGATGGCATACCTGGAGTTCGCAGATATTTTTTCTTTGCACCCTAAGAGAGAAACGTCTGCCATTACCTAGGATTGAACTCTCAACCTTCCAAGTGGGAAGCAAGCGTCTTCACCACTAGGCCACCATACCGGTTATTTATTTATTTATATATATGGTACCTTGGTGTACTTGTTAATTGGTTCTAGGAGGCGCGATGAGTACTAAAAGATTACCAAAACAACTACATGACTTATCACATGATCCTGTTTCTGGGAAGGACTTCCTGTCTCTCCCTTTTCCTGTGTTAGTGACTTTCTGTCCGTTCTCTGCGACCGTTCCTTTCTTCCTATCGCAGTGAGTTGAGTACCAAACAAATGAGTACCGGGACATTTTTGTGTCAAAATGCATCAAGTACCAAATTCAATGAGTTTTGAACCAGTCGAGTACCAAGGTACACTGTATGTGTATGTGTGTATGTACACACCCATACCCACACACACACACACAGTGGAACAGTTCTGAATAGAAGCGGGTTATTGTTCTGTAACAGTGAAATTGATTACAGAATGCATTAGGATTTACTTCTCATAAATATGTATATTATGCTATAAAAGCTCTGAATTTACAAAAATGATTTGAGACAACTTCTTTATTAATCAAACCACTAATAACTGGTTCACTATTGACAGCATTGGTTAGGCACTGATGAAACTTAACTCCAGGATGATTCTTAATTACTGCCTTCTAGGACTGTGGAGCAATCTGGATTCAAAAGGGAAAAAAATGATTTGGATCACATCTGGTTTGCGTGCTACCCCTCCAAGAAGCCCTTCATGCATTTGATGAAAGGAAGTACTGACAAGTCTGAGTTGTTTCCCTTTCAAACCTGGATCGCTGCATATCTTTATTATCTAATAAACATACATAAAAGAAACATGGACTTGAATTTAAGGGAATTTTCTCCCAAAAGGAATAATAGAAAAAAGAACCTCATCAACTTCCATTAGCACACTTTCTGCAAATCTTAAAACAACTGTCTAAAGGTAAATTTGGATGGATGAGTGGATGGGGAACTAAGTTCCCTTCCAGGGAAATTCAATATGTAACTCACACCACAATTACATAGCCATGGGATTTACAGCACTGCTAGGGTTATCCACTTTTGTCTAATCAGTATTTCCACAGCTGTTCTATAATTATGGCTATTGTTCACTGATTTATCACTTCAAAGTAATAAATTGGAGCTGGTTCTATACAGATCCTATATCTGGAGGTACCCTGGTCACCCTTCAGCTTTCTATTTTACATTAAAATGCTGAGAAGTGCAACTTCCTGGGATAGGTACTGTTTAGGCATCTTCCCTACCCACCCACCCATCTGTGCTATTTGTAAAATTTAGAATAACTTCCATGTGAGCTGTTAGGTTCGCATGAGAGAAGGATCCCAAGATGGTGGCACAGGAGTTCTTTTCATGGTGGTTTAAAGTTCCATGACCCTCTCTAACAGGGTGATGAAGCAGCAGAGAGGACAGCTCAACATGCCAGCAACAGCTGTAGACCCTTGATCTAGAAAAGTCCTAAGAATAACGAGCTGGAAACAGGTGCAGGGCTAAGCCAGAGGCCTTCCTGGAAGCTTTTGCCCTTGGAAACGATTGGGATAGTGGCTTTAATCTCTCACCCTCATCCTTTCCATGTATATTCAATATAGAATGGATGGAAATTAAAAAGTAAAGCTCCGGTGTTGCGTCGCAGCATTTTCACATTTGAATAATTTCATCAAGCTTTTTTTTGTGTGTGAGCCAGCCAGCCCCCCCCCCACATCCTGAAAAAGAATAGTTTATTTTCTAAAGGTAGTTTGCAAAAGAGTTCCAAGAATGCGGCTGCGCGTGCTGTGGTGAGTGTGCCAAGGTACACCCACGTTACACCTATACTCCGCCAGCTGCATTGGTTGCCCATCGGTCTCCGGGTACAATTCAAGGTGTTGATCATCATCTTTAAAGCCCTTCATGGCTTAGGACCAGGTTACCTTCGGGACCGCATTTTGCCTCATACTTCCCTTCGACCGGTTAGGGCCCACAGAGTGGGTCTCCTCCAGGTCCCGTCAGCCAAACAATGCCGGCTGGCGGGCCCTAGGGGGAGAGCTTTCTCTGTGGGGGGCCCTGTGCTCTGGAACCAACTTCCCCCAGAGACCCGAACCATCCCCACCCTGCTGGCCTTCCGAAAAGCCGTCAAGACATGGCTCTTCCTGCAGGCAGGGGGTTGAGACTAGTTCCATCTGAGCTCTCCCCCGGTATGTCTGGTTGGTGAATATTTTTAACTGTTTATTTTTTAACTTTTTAACTTGGTTTTTAATTACTGTTTATTTTCTAGTGTTCTTGTATATTGTTGTACGCCGCCCTGAGTCCCTCGGGAGTAGAGCGGTATATAAGAACCAAGAAATAAAATAAAATAATAAATAAGAAAAACCCTATTTTAGATCTACTATTTTATACAGTATTATAATTTTATAGATATTTTTCTAATAATTAGTTGTTAAATAAATTTTCAATTATCATTAAGTGAAACATAAGCTAGAAAAAAAAACCAATTATTGAAAATGAATTAAACCTTGCAACTGAAAACAGAACAAGAATAAATCAGTGGTCAATGCACCCAGCTTTCTATGTTTGTCTGTTGCATTCTTCTGCATCCTACTATAAATATGTTCCCAACAAATACAGTAATGCCCCCACTCCCAAATAAAAGCCCCCAGAGAAATTATTAGCCCTTGAATTTTCAAGGCTCTTAATGAAAAGCACAACTAAATTTCCAATTAAGCTGTTTGATAGGCAAGATGACATGTGCAAAAGAGGAGGGCAAACTCGAAGCTGCATTTTTTATCCAAATTTCTCATGACTACGGCGGCCTCTCTTCCCGCTAACAGCTGAAGAGTACACTTTCCCATGCCGTCAGGGGTGAGAAGGTTACAACTTAAGTATTGTGGCAGTTGTTTTTCACACAAGAATGCAGCTCGCTTGAAAGAATCCAGTGCTCTTGAAAGAGATGCACGCATCCCCCACCCACCCATGCACATGCACACACACACACCAGCTCTTTCCTCTCCTTTCATTGCACGCTAGGCCCCCCCCCCCACTTGAGTGGGCAGCTCAGTTTAACCCACCATTGATCTGGGCATCTTGCAACACTAATTGGGAACAGGGCTTTTTTTTTTTTCTTCAAAGTTGCTCAGTCGGTAAATGAAACTTCAGCTCCCCTGTGATCCAACGTGTGCAGGGAAGCTGCAGACCAAAGGCCAAAGGGCACAGCAGAAAGCGATTCCAGGCAGCCGTTGCTCTTTCACAGCTCCTGTTTCCTTTACCCCAAAGCAGGCAGCTTGCTTTGTCTGGTACAAGATGGGGAGACACAAACTTCCCACTCAAAAGTAGATAGGGCTGCTCAGGCTTATTTTTCCCCCCTGCTAGGTTTTCTTAACATGGAAACAAGGCAGAGAAGAGAGATATACAAAATAAACAATAAACACATATTAATTTATTTACATTTCTATTCAAATTGTATACTAGCATATCCATGAATCATAAGTTTCCATGCTTGGAATCCCTAAGAGTTTGAATGAACTTGCAGATGTCATCTGAAGAGGAATACAGAGCTGGATGAGCAACAATACCCAACAAGTGTATGTCAATGTTTCTGATTGTCCCAAAGGTGCTTTTTAAAGAGGCAACTGGACTTTCTGGGGTGTTTTTTTAATTAGGGGCATGCTGCACAACTCCATATTTTCTTCAACACAGATATATTCTCAAGGGAGGATAAAAAGTAAAGATGTGGTCATAATAATTGGACCATAGCCCTTTCCCCCTTTTTAAACATGTATTTAAGAAGCTGTGGTGGCAATTCTTAAATACAGTGGTGGCAATTATTAAATGTGTGATTGACCCAAAAATAATAGGGAAAGCAAACGGGACAATATCAATGTTCAGGAGGATATTGACAAGTTAGGAAAACTAAAAATATGAATACAAAGAGGAAGAAATACAATTTGGGTTTTTGGGTAGGAGACTCAAATGCATAAGTATGCGACTAAGAAGAATATAGTCCAGCAGAACATATGAAATGGATCTAGGTGTCTTGGATTATAAAGTAAACTAAAAAAAGCAAATGCAGCCCTAAACTGCATCAACAAAAGTACAGTATGAAGTTCGAGATAATTCTTGTTCCTCTCTGTTCTGTGTAGATCAGAAAGTACCTCAAATATTAAGTCCAGTTCCAGGCACTGCATTTTAGAAAAGACATTGATAGAGGGCAGCAATCTATTTTGGTGGTGTCAAGACTGGATTGGGAAGAAATGGACAAGAAAAAAAGGAATGAAAGATAGAGAAACTGGAGTGAAATAAAGGAAGATGACAAACAAGTCTTATGAAAACATATTCTGAAGATAATCTCTCCACAGAATGAATAGAAAGTGGATATAAGAAAAGGATGTGAAAGCTGCTTGGATTAGAACAGGGTAAGCAAAGTTGGCTCTTCTATGACTCGTGGACTTCAACTCCCATACTTTCTGAGCCAATCATGCTAGCTCAGGAATTCTGGGAGTTGAAGTCCACGAGTCATAGAAGAGCCAACTTTGCCTACCCCTGGACTAGAACAACAAGATCATTATTAGAGTACCATAGGAGTGAATCAATCAATCAATCATCTATCTATCTATCTATCTATCTATCTATCTATCTATCTATCTATCTATCTATCTATCTATCTATCTATCTATCTATCTATCTATCTATCTATCTATCTATCTATCTATCTATCTATCACAAGGTTGTCAAACTCATGGCCCGTGGGCCGGATGCATCACGGGCTGGCCAAGCCCACCCCTGGTTTAACGAAGGGGAAAAAAGTCACGATATGTCCCATGACGACACCATGATCTAGAGAGAGAGAGAGAAAGGGAGGGAGAAAAATAGTTGTGAAAAATGTTTTCAAACAGAGCAAGGAATAGTTAGAGAGGCATGGAAAATGCAGAATGATGTTGACCAAAATAAAACATTGTCTTGGAAGTGAATAAAAGAGGCTAAACAAGCAAAATAAATTGATTATGCTAGCATCCTTGAAGAAGATTAAAGGAATTATATAAAAGTAAGCAAGTTCATCCCTCCATTAAAAACAAGTTTCAAATTTTACTATTTTTTTAAAAATATAAAGCTGTTAAAATTCTACTAATTTTTTGTTTGATATTTAAATGTACAATTTTTAAAAGTGATCCATTTCTGCCTAATCCTAACCACAATGAAATCACTAGTCATAAATGTGGAGGGGCGGATTGGACAAATTTATTTTATTATAAGAAAGGTCCAATAAAGCAAATTTAGGAACCTTTAACAAATGGGATTGAAGGGGGGAGGATATGGTCTACATGCAATATTTTAGAGTTGAAACCAGGGGGTGAAATCCAGCAGGTTCTGATAGATTCTGGAGAATCGGTAGCGGAAATTCTGAGTAGTTCGGAGAACCAGTAGCGGAAATTTTGAGTAGTTCGGAGAACCGGCAAATACCACCTCTGGCTGGCCTCAGAGTGGGGTGGGAATGGAGATTTTGCAATATCCTTCCCCCAGGAGTAGGGAGGGAATGGGGATTTTGCAGTATCCTTCCCCTGCCATGCCCACCAAGCCACACCCACCAAGCCACGCCCACAGAACCGGTAGTAAAAAATAGCAATAGCAATAGCACTTATATACCGCTTCATAGTGCTTTACAGCCCTCTCTAAGCGGTTTACAGAGTTCACATATTGCCCCCAACAATCTGGGTCCTCATTTTACCGACCTCAGAAGGATGGAAGGCTGAGTCAACCTTGAGCCTGGTGAGATTTGAACAGCTGAACTGCTGAACTAGCAGTCACTGAAGTAGTTGCAGTGCTGCTTTTAACCACTGCGCCACCTCTGCACCATTTCACCACTGGTTGAAACTACAACTCAACATATTTTATTGAGGCTTACTGTTTGTACCTGAGGCTTAATTAGGCTTATTTCTGATTTCCATATTCCAATCTGCTAACCAACCAACAGAGAGAGAGAAAAACCCAAGAGCAACTAAAAAAAGGAATGATTATAAAGTAGGATTAAGCAAAAAAAAAAAAAGTCAGCATGATTTTGCTCATGTCTAAGATTTACTCTTGCTTGAGTTAGAAAATCATAATCTCAATAAATGATGACCATAGTCATCTGGTATATTTTACCTGCCAAAATTTGATGTAAATTGTACGATAATGAAATCTGGAAAAATTTACCAAATTTCTCATTTTTAGTATGAATGTAAAATTGAAAGAACAGAATAAATTTTATTATTTGCCAATAATAAATAATCTACAAAAGTTTATCCTTACATTTAAATTTATTTTAACCACAAAATAATGGTGATTGAATGATTTCAATATTTTAATTCAAATGGAATATTCTGTACAAATAAGTATTTAGCGACAAGAGATTTTTTTTTAAAAAAAGAACAAACAGACATTTACTATTTATTTTTACTTTCTTTTCCTTCCATTAGTCCCAAAAGCACAGCATCAGCTTCCAATAAGATTGTATCATTTGTTGATCCCAAGAATCTGGAGGAGAGTTCAAGGTCAATAAGTTTCAGGCGGACTTTGGATCCATTTTCATATTTCCTGGTGAAAAAAAGAAAAAAGTGTAATGACATATAAACTTATATATTTTGAGGTGGCATTTTAAACTTGACTGTTGTGAGTCTATGTTGCAAAATTCCATTCATCACATATATCCTTTGTAATCTTCAACAAGATACAATACTTTAAACAATAAGCCATTTTTCCTCTCACAATGTAAAGATAATTTTGCTTAGTCTAAAGTTGTTTGGCAAAACTAGCTTATTTCAAAAGCTGTCAGAAGCAATGAGTTATACCAGGGCTGTAAAACTCGTGGCCCATGGCCGGGATGCATCATGCGCTGGCCACGCCTGGTTTAGCAAAGGGAAAAAAGACACGATACCTCACGTGATGCCGCCGTGACGTCGCGAGTTTGACACCCCTCAGTTATACTAACTCAGAAAAGTAAAAACCATGGTTTGCTGAACAAGCCACAACAGCCTGATTTGCACATGAAGTAGGCCAGGGGTCTGCAAAGCTGGCTGGGGAATTCTGGGAATTGAAGTCCACAAGTCTTAAACTGACAAGAGTTTGGAGACCCCTGACTTAAGGTATGATTGACAATTTGAAATGTATATGTTTTTCAGGTAACTGCTCTAAAAAAATTGAATTTTATAGCTCTATCATCCTCATACCAAGTAACAGCCCACACACTTGTGCAGACTGCAGTTATTGAGATGAATATGGTAATTGGAATAATACTCATTTGCATAAGTTGTCCCGCTGGACTTCTCTAGTTCAAATTCTTAAAAGCAGAATTCCAGCTATCCTGCTCTGTTTCTAACCCTCGACTGCAACCAGTGGCACTTTGGGTAAAAATGGAGGGCAGAAAACTGTTGTCCATACTCAGTTTCTAACTAAGATAATCTTTTCCCCCCCAAGAGCCCTAGATACCTTAATACTCAACCATGGATGTCAGTCCACCTGGAAGTAAACTTGTCAACTCGTCCCAGATTATGAGCCAGGGTACTTCTTAAAACAATGTACCATAGAAAACCAAGTGCCAAACTGACTCTCTACTGTCTCTCTTTGAAAGCCTGAGAGACTGAGGAGCATTGGCAATGTATCTTCTGCAACTAGAAGCCTCTAATCACTGAAGGGCCTTCCCTCCCTCTGGTATGCTGCAGTATCCTCCCTTTGGCTGTGTTAGAAGAGAGGAAAAGAGAGGCAGATCTAATCAGCAGGCAGAGACAATACAATTGCATCTGTCTCCAGACATAGAAAGAAAGAACCTTTCACCTAACCTAGGTTCTGATCCCTTTGGCAACATGGCAGCAATGAGAGGCTGGTGTAAAATTCTTGCACAATCGTAAGTCACATAGGGACCCTGGCTCAACTTCATCTACTGCAGTGCTTCTCAATTATTTTCTGTTACCCCCCCCCCCCAGGAAGAAGTAAACATTTCGTGCCCCCTCTAAACTCTCCGCCGGGACAATTGTTTGTAATATTCGGCACGTTTTCGCTGAAAAAACTCAAGCGGCTTATCAGCGTGATTCGGGTGTAATGTGTTTAAGTGATGCCTTAATTTATTTGGCTTCATGCTGTCCACTGCCAACCTTTTTAGACACAGTAAACATACTGGTCTTTCCTCGTCTCCCACCTTAGTCACAGTGAAGCCAAGCGCTACATATGCTTCATCATATTTCCTCGTCTTAGCTTTCAGGAGACTTATGTTTCTCTCATTATCTCTGTCTCTCTCCTCCTTTCTTTTCATCCGTTAAATATTTTTCCATGGTGTCTCTTAAGGGTTTGTTATCTACACTTCATATCTCCTGCTCTGTGCTATTGTTTGGTGCAAAAAACACCTACTCCCTGCGGCAAAAAAAGCATGTTCTCCGGGGTTATGCGCCGCCCCAGCATTGCTCCGGGCCCCCCCCCAGGGGTCCCCGCCCCATTATTTGAGAAGCACTGATCTACTGCAAAGGCATGATATGAAAGTAGCCTGTCTGGAGCTGGAACTGGGACCATCTCCTTGAGAATGAGTAGGGCAGGTAACTTAGCAGAAGGAAGGAAACAGGCCAAGTGATGCTCCACACGCATCCATCGGGGCACACTCACATATGACTAGCAAGGACGAGTCCTAGCAGAGAGCTCTATGGAGAATATAACAATGTATTCACTTGGCCCCACACTGGCCATGAATGTTATAGTTAAAGCATGGATGGTGAAGACTGCACTAAAAGTGGATCTTTCTTTCAGACGTCCAGGCAAGGGAGTTCTACCCACCTTCACAGTGAAAAGTTCAGCCCCCCTCCAGGCAAGTTTGTTAGGGTTTGCTAAGAGATACTGTTGCACCCCATCCTTGTCCACTTTTCCCAAAATGGTCGCTCTTTTATACACTTACAAACACCTGTGGAGGGTAAGGAGACCCTGGTGATGCTGGTCTTACCTTGTTTATCCTGCTGTTCCCCTCCCCCCTTCCTTTAGCTAGGGAAGATGGAGGGAAGCCAGAGGGAGAGAGAATAAAGGCAGCAGATAACAATCAGTCTGTGGGATTAGATAGCCAGAGGGCTGGCAAATGGGCAACAGAAGTGCAGATACTTCCAGAGCAGGGATGATGGTAATTCTTATGCTTCCCTTGGCAGGTTAAGTTCTGGCAGTGATCCAGCTTTCACTGGGAGGGGGGGGGGACATGAACATTACTTCCAGCACTTTCCTAGCAAATGAGATTTTGATGCATATGGAATAAACTGCTGAAAAAAAAATGAATGTTATGTACAAAAACTGCTGAAAAAAAAATGAATGTTATGTACAAAAACTGCTGAAAAAAATGAATGTTATGTACAGTATATTTTTTTATCAATACATACATATATACATTGAGTAGTTGCCTGTTATAATAATGAACCTAAGCAGAAGCCGTAGTGTTATTTTCAGATATACTATTCTTCTTTCCTAAAAGAAATTTTTAGCAAATATTTGCACAGATTATACTTTCTGTGCGATTGATTTCTCTCACAGAACCATCACCAAAGGCAACATAGGTGGGGGTATCTGTCAAAAAGTATGAGCACACTGAAGTAGTCTAATGCTCCATTTTAAGATTTATTTGCTTCCTATTATTAGAGTTAAAAGGAAACACTCTGTATCTCACACATAATTGCTTCTTATAACAACAATACTGAAATGAATTCAGCTGTAATGGCTTCTTTTGCTTGAACGAGAGTGGGGAAATTCTTGAAGTGATGGCCAAGCCCCTTCCTAGGGAAAAATACACATGGAAGGGAATTTTGTCAGCAATTTTTATTAATGGAAAGGGAAAGAGAAGATGACACAAACGATCAAATTAAAAGACAAATTCTAATTTTAACCAAAGCTGAGGCAATCTACAGTAGAAATTATTCTGGTATTAAAATACTTGGTTTGGTCACTGTCACCATTTGGAACCCAGAAATTCTCAAACAGTTGCCAAAAAATGTGGTATTTCATCTTTAAACCTAATTTGGCAGGTATCACACATGCCCATGCCAGATGCATTTTTTGTTCTTTCATACTTCTATTTTTCTCCCCTGATTACTAGAGCTAAACAAATCCCAGCTCTTACCATTATGACTCTTTTTTACTATGTACCAAAAGGAGTCTGCTTGTCTGAACAGGACAGGAAGAGAGCAATTAAATTTGATTTTGCATTTCTGCATGAAGAAGTAATTTAAAAGCTTTTCCTTTGGACAGGTTTCTTGACATTTCCCCCTGCCCCAAGACATTCCTTAGCATATGCCAATTCACTCCAGTAACTGCTCTCATCCCAAGAAAGAATTCATGTCTTTGACACAATAAATACAAAGCACACTGAAATGAAGATATCCTCGTGGGGTATCACACTGAACAACACAATCTTTCCAAATAATCAGGGGTCCCTGAAACACAGGAACACTCCTTCTCTTCTAACATGTGAAGTGATTTAAAATTAATGTCCCATGCCATTAATGTGTCAGAAAATCAATTATTAGTGGCTAAACAAATTAGATTTGCTGTTATTGTCAATCACAAAATCCAACCATCATTATGGAGTCCCAATTGAAATTGGTATGTATATCCATTCTCAGTTCATGAAATAAGTTTTTACTTAAATTCTTAGATGACATTTTCTACATCTCTAAACATGCCATTCCCCAAGCGTATTTATTTGGGGCAATACTTTTCTTTAATATATGAAAGTATTCTATCATGCTTATTGACCTCTTCTATAACTTTGTCTTCTAAGATTCTAAGGTTCTCAAACAGAGGTTTGAGAATCTAAGGTTCTAATTTAAGGTTCTCAAACAGAGGTTGCAACTCTCTCCCCTCTTAGGGGGCTACACATGGTCACTTTGATGGGGTTGCAAATGGGGGAGGGGAGAGGTCTCACGTACAAAGCTAGAGTGCTAACCAACTGGCTTGCCTTTGCCTGACCAAGAAAGCTGGTCCAAGGAAAGGAGGCAGTAAAATTCAGAGCAAGTTTTAACAGCAGCATTTCTTCCACGTTTTAGGAAGGGAGCAGAGCAGTGCTTTGGTAAGTGAGCGATTGTTGAGGGAGGCAGCACAATGCCAATTTGGAGCACACTGGGAGGACAGGTGGCCTAGTCTCTTGTCATAAGGCAACAGTAATGGTGATGCTGTGAGCACTGCAGGGGGTGAACCTGAAAGGGGGGGGCACTGGAGAATAGAATTGCAGCAGCTCTGCCAGATGTCCTATTCCTGAGACTTTCATTCCTATATCACCACCTTGTTTAAGCTAGACTTTTGCCAAGTGAAGGAGGGTTGCCTTCAAAACTGCTGGGGTATCCTTGCTCAATGCCACCACCAACTGGAAATTCTCTGCACACAACCTGTAGGGGTAGGAACAGAATCATTGGTTCACTGCAGTGCCAAACATGCGGCCAAATAGAAACTGAATGTTTTAAGGTTCTGTGTTCTATATGTGCAGTTTTTCAGTGTTAAGGTTCTGGGCTTTATATGGGCAGTGCTCTTATTTTGTACTGTTTCAGCCAGCAACTGAAGTGACCCCTCAGGAAAAATGAGAAATGATAGTGAACCAGTCAAGAGCAAAGTGCAAAGGGAGATATATGAATTGAAAGCTGATTAGATAAACTTAGACTTCTCTCTTAACGTTGCAGAAGGGTCTTTAGGCCCATCGCCTGCTTCCTCTGGAGAGGCATTTTTTCCTTATGGAGCAGAGCCACCAATCATACTGCATCATCTAGGCAACTAAAGAAGAGAAAGGACCTTCCACACTTTTTAAAAGCAAATTTGCTACAATAGTTACTGCCCAATAGCAGTATTACAGCAGCATACTACTGTATATGAAGACAGGTGATACCGGTAGAGTCAAGTGAGAAAGAAGACACTTTTTCCAGGACCACAGCTACCAGAGGCCCTTTTACATTTGGCACTACCAGTAAAGTATTTGAAAAGAGTCATTACTTAAAAAAAGTAACTAACCACATTTCAATCTTTGAGCACATCTTTAGGGAAGCAAGAAACGGGAACACTGAAGAGCTGCACATGTAAAGCCAGAGAGCTATCAGAATGAATCCTGCTTTCCCCCACTTGTTTTGGCAAGTTGGCAGTTGACTTGTCCAGACAACATGGGTAGCACAATCTGAGGGATTTCTAAGACAGCTAAACCTGTGACAAAGGGGGGGGGGAAGCAAAGCCCAGAAGTAGTTTTGACAGATGGCTAAACCTGCAGGTTAAGCAATCTGTTAAAACCACCTGCCACCCACAGCAATTTTATTTATTACTTGCTCCTTATTATTTATTATTTAGTTCAATCTATTCAGGATTCGCAGAATTCATGTGTCACTTTAGGCAGCCATTAGGATTCTCAGACAACGTATGAGAATCCTAATGTATTAAACTGTCTTCCAACATTTCATAAATTAGATCAGGTTACTCTAGAGCTTTATTCTGCTCATATTTTACACTGCAATATTATATAGCCAAAGGGACTATATAAAACTATATATTGAGATTCCAGATTCTATCAGCAGCACAGTTTCCCATGGTCCTTAGGATTAGCTGCTTTAACTCTGGAAATTCTTGTTAATGCATCACAGAGTAATTCAGATCAGTCCTAGTTTAATTAGTAAAGTTTCCTTCAAGCTGAATCCAGAAGGTCTAGTGCAATTGTTTTGGAAACAATATGGAAGTGTTGCCAAATCGTTTCTTCTGGGATGTTTTATTATCCAAATTACATCTATAAGCATCCCCACTCTGTCCTGCCACCAGGAACCCTGATGGAATGTTGCTTATTCTGTTCTAACGTTATTTCTTTTGAAACAGCAACTTTTATGAGATCTGGACATAGCTGCAGAGGTACACAGAAAAACATGTCAATAAGTATATTTAAATATTACCGTAACTATAAACAATTTAGCTTTTTGAAAATTTATTACAAGAAGACTGTAGCCTTCTCCAGACATTTCTGGATCTCTGAGACCTAGTAAAACTTACCACCATTCCTATCCCTCCAAATGCTTGGATCTTATTGAATTATTCTCACTTCAAATGTATATGTTCTTGTACTGTTAAAAGATTTCAGCTATTGTTACATAGTATAGCAAATCTTCTTTCATTTATTAAGTGACACGCACATTCTTGGTACAGGTAGTCCTGGATTTACAACCATTCATTTAGAGACTGTTTGAAGTGACAACAGCCCTGAAAAGTGTGACTTACAACCTGTTCTCAAGCTTACAACTGTTGTAGCATCCACACAAAATGATCAAAATTTGGGTGCTTGGCCACCTGCATATACCGTGTTTCCCCGAAAATAAGACCCTGTCTTATATTTTTTTGAACCCTGAAATAAGCGCTTGGCCTTATTACCATGCACTCAAAAGCTTGATTGGGCTTATTATCAGGGGATGTCTTATTTTTGGGAAAACAGGGTATTTACATGGTTGCAGCATCCTGGGGAGATTTGATCACCATTTGTGACCTTCCCAGCTGCCTTCTGACAAGCAAAATCAATGGGGGAAGCCAGATTCATTTAACAACCACATTATTCACTTAACAACTGCAGGGATCCACTTAACAACCATTGAAAAAGGCCATAAAATGAGGCACGACCTACTTAACAACTGCCTTGCTTAGCAAAAGAAATGTTGGGCTCAATTTGGGGGAACATCTGTTACAATAAAAAGAAAAGACGTAGGAAACACACATCGTTTCATTTACCTGTCATTATAAGCAGCTCATATTGGTGCACAGCAGAGGTCTTCAAACTTGGCAACTTTAAGACTTGTGGACTTCAACTCCCAGAATTCTCCAGCCAGAGAATTCTGGGAGTTGAAGTCCACAAGTCTTAAAGTTGCCAAGTTTGGGGACCCCTGGTGTACAGGTAGTACATAGCTGGCTGGAGAATTCTGGGAGTTGAAGTCCACAAGTCTTAAAGTTGCCAAGTTTGGGGACCCCTGGTGTAGAGGTAGTCCTCGACTTACGATCAAAATTGAGCCCAAAATTTATTTTATTTATTTATTAATAAAATTTCTATGCCGCCCAACTCCCGGGCGGCTCACAAGTAAAAATGCTGCTAAGTGAGAAATTTGTTAAGTGAGTTTTGCCCCATTTTACAACTTTTCTTGCCACATTCGTTAAGTGAATCACTGCAGTTGTTAAACTAGTAACCCGGTTGTTAAGTGAATTTAGTTTCCTCATTGATTTTGCTTGTCAAGAAGGTCGCAAAAGGGGATCACATGACCCAGGGACACTGCAACCATCATAAATGTGAGTCAGTTATCAAGCATCTGAATGTAAATCACGTGGCCATGGGGATGCTGCAACATTCGCAAGTCTGAAAAGTGGTCATAAGTCACTTTTTTCAGTGGCATAACTTCGAACGGTCACTAAGTGAACTGTTGTAATTCGAGGACTACCTGCATTCAATTGTATTCTGCACAGAAGGAAAGTTAAAAGCGGATGAATTCATGTATCCTAGCATGTTATGCCACTACAACAATGTGCAGCCCTTCCCTAACTTAGGAACAGGTCTATTTTCAATAAAATAAAATAAAACATGTTTCTGTGTGGAAAGAACAGATAGCGGCAAGCTTTTAATATAGTTAGATTTGAGCTGCGTCAGTTACACTCAACAATTTTAATGGTCAGGCATGACGGAAATCCCATACCACACAAAAGCATTTGTAACACCTTAGTATTTAATAGCATCTATTTAATTCAAAAGCTGCTGAAAATAATCAATTTATTGATGATATTTAATATGTAATAAAGCTTTAACCTAAGGGGTTAGGATGCCCTTCCAAGACTAATTTGATAATTTTCTTTTTTATTAACTAATGCTTCAATTAGCCTATTCGATGACTTGCCTGTGAATAGATGTCCCATTTGGAAGAAGCGGCAAAAAACAAACAAAAAACCCCCCACACCACCTACTGAAGTGGTTCTCACTGGGTGTGGGTGGGTGTGGGAGGATAATATGTTGTTATATACAGACCTGACAAAAGAAGTCAATACTTTCACTGCACTTTAAGGCTTCTTGTAAAGCTGAAGTTTCAGTTAATGAATGGATTTGTTCGTAAGCTTCCTTTGCACTTGAAATTCAACAGAATCTGGCCTCACACAAGGGAACATAATGATGACAAGCAGTTCTATGAAAGATACAGCTCAATTTCCTTTAGTCATTCAGGTTTAGAGCCATATTCATGCTCTTAAAGGCTCAGTTTGCAAGAGAAGTCAGGAATACTTTCCAGATACTGGAAGTACGTAACGGTATTTCAGCGTTTTTATTTTTGTTGGTTTGAATCAAGAATCTGTTTTTGACTCACATTGCTTCCACTTTGCTGAGACTCAAACACAGAAGGTGACATTCAGAGAAGGATATTTATTGCTGGCTGTCCCATAAGTAAGAAATAGGACATCACAAGGAAACCAAAGTGCCACATGAAGCCTTCATTTGATTAACCATTTTTCAGAGATCACAATGAATTCAGCAGGGTGGTATTTTCAGCATTTCATAATATGTGGGGGTTTATAAATGGGGTTTTAAAGTGCATTGTGACTCCTAAATGACTTTTGGGAGTTGAGGCTAATTTTGTTTGGTTTTTAAAGGCAAGACTAGGCTTGTAAGTATATAGATGGAAGATCACCACAGAATATAATGAATAGAGGTTTAACTAAGAATTTGAAATACACCACAGAAAGAAGCAATGGCAAACCACATCCATACAATTCCCAATAAATCTACACAGAAGTATGAGATATTCAACTCAAAAATTGTACATGGAGAAACATATCAATCACATGAAATCATTTGTTTTGTAGTCCAGCCAACATTAATTCATTGTAAACCCCACAAGAAAGAAAAATAGGAAAAATCTGGAAGCCAGTGTGAACACATGCAGAGGTCTCTAATATGCTGAAGAAAAAAGGAACATGTATGGGAAATGAAAACAGAGGTACATAACAAAGAAGGATATAAGACAGCAAAAAAGCATAAAACTCAGAATGAGCAGACGCTTGTGAGATACACTAAAAAGCAACAAATAGGATTAAGGTGAACTAAAGAAGGCATTGCTCTATAGCCGTAATGGGGAACTTATGGCACGCGTGCCGGAAGTGGCACACAGAGCCATCTCTCCGGGCACGCCAGCCATCGCCCGTTGCTCTTCCGTGTTCCGGTGTGCCAGCTGGTCTTCGTGCATGGGGGATCGCCGGAAACCGGAAGACCAAGTTGCTGGTGCGCACCGGGGAACTGCTCTTCTAGTTTCCGGCGCTCCCCTGCATGCGCATGCACACTCCCGTTTCAGCACTTGGTGCCAAAAAGGTTCGCCAACACTTCTCTATAGCAAAGAGAAAGTGATGAATTATTAATAGATGATTGAAGGAAGGCAGAACTTCCTAAGTCCTATTTTGTATCCAAGTTTTTAAAGAAGAGAAATGAACATTTCTTAAACAAACTGTTAAGTTGTGGGAATGATGACAGGAGACAGACTTCAAAGTAACTCTTTACTCAGCAACTGCTCAAGACAACCAGCAACATGCAGTCTGACAGCTTGCCCTTTTATAGGGAGCTGTCAGACACAACAACCAGTAGCATTTGAGCATTCTCCCACTCAAACATTGGACCTGGGTGAAACCATGTATAATTGTCAGTACACAACACAAACCATTTCTATTTTTCAACTAACTTTTCTCCTGATGTATCCAACCTCACTTCCATGTAACAAAGTGGTGAGAAGCATGCTCTTTTATTTATCTGTTTTCACCTATTTTGATAAAGATGCATTACTCGCAACAGATCACAATACATTTTGTACATTTATCCATAAATACATGGAATAAGTGAGGGGAGTTCACACAATCTTGCTCTACTAGACGCATTTAACCAAGCTTCCTATATATTCTGACACATTTTTATTAACGTTTGTTGCAAAATCAAAACCAGAAGCTCACACAGATGACTGATTCAGCTGGATTCAATAACTTCTTTATAAGCATTATATATATATATATATATATATATATATATATATATATATATATATATATATATATATATATATATATATATATATATATATATATATATATATATATATATATATATATATAATACATATATATATTTACAATACCACAAGTAGAATTCTTGTTACAGGTAAACACAAGCAGGAGAGTTAGTTTCATTTCAGCAAAGTTCAGAGTGGAGAGTACAGAGTGGACAGAGAGCAGAGTGGAAGGTGCAGAGTGGAGACTGGAGACACACCCAGCCTTAAGCTTAAGTTTCAATTTCAATTTTCTGCACAGACTCAGAAGTGTTCAAGCTCCCATTGGCTGACTTAGTTGCTATGCCTATTCATTGGCTAACCTTGTTAACATGGCTCTCCCAGTCATGAATATTCTAACAATTTTTACTTCCATTATACATCATTCTTATTGCATTCAAAAACTAACTTTACCTTCCATATTGACACAAAACATTTCATAATCCAAGCCATTCACTTTTTCATACCTTGTGAAGATACAATCAAAATATATGAGTGTTCTTTCTCACATTCATACATTTTATTCATTATCTCCTTTTGACTGGCTCAAAGTTGACTCAGCCTTCCAATCTTCCAAGGTCGGTAAAATGAGGCCCCAGATTGTTGAGGGCAATATGCTGACTCTGTAAACTACTCAGAGAGTGTTGAAAAGCATTTTGAAGCGGTATATAAATCTAAGTGCCATTGCTATTGCTATTTAAGACTGCCTTTAGCTTTTTCTGATGTGTGCTATTATATTGTTGTTGGTTTAATCTTTTTAATTTGTATTATGGTAGGCTGTTTCTCTTGGGGGGGGGGAAATATTTTCCTAAATATATGTTACAGTATTTTTCAAGAACATATTTAATTTCATTTTCCAAGTTGTTAAGTCCTGAGCTTAAAAATCTACATTCACATGCAGACCTGAAAAAAGCCATGTGACTATCTACCATGTGAAATACCTCTCCTATGTGCTTGAAGGTTATGTTATTAGCCAGGCTTGGGTGAAACAATTCACTGCCCACAAAGCAAATCTACTGTCTACAAGGAATGGAGTGGGGGGAGGAGAAGGGACATAAAACTAAAACAATACATTATACTACATTCCCATCAGTGTAACAGTTCCCACCACAGGCAACACTTTGTCTTTAACAAAGAAGCTCACATTCTATGCCTGTAAAATCCCTATACAGACTAGTTCTGTATGAATGCCAAAAGGAACATCTGTGTGTTCAGAACCATGGCAGCCCAACTTTTTAAAGTCCTCTCATGCACAATAGTCCATCAAAAAGCCCGATGAGAAAGAATTCCTTCATTCCTTTCCTATTCACTGTCATGTATTTTAAAATTTCAACGCCTAGCATTCAACCACATGTATTCATATTTCTTTATAGCAATAGCAATAGTATATACTGCTTCATAGTGCTTTACAGCCCCTTTTAAGCAGTTTACAGAGTCAACATATTGCTCCCACCAATCTGGGTCCTCCTTTTACTGACTTCGGAAGGACGGAAGGCTAGATCAACCTTGAGCAGGTTAAGATCGAATTACTGGCTGTGGGCAGAGTTAGCCTGCAATACTGCATTCTAACCACTGCGCCACCAGTGCTCCTAATATATTTCTTCATATTATTCATTTATCTATTTAATAGTTTGTATTAAATTTAACTTCTACTGCTATTGTTAATCTGAAATTATTTTTACATTGAATTAATCTGGATTAATTTTTTTTTGTTAAACAATTGTAAGAGAAATTAAGAAAACTCATTTCTAAATAGTAGAAGTACCAAGATGGAAAAAAGTATACAGTCTAATTCTAATGATAAGATATATTTTGAAAACAGAGGACACGTCCAACAATTCAAAAAAATTTAATGGGAAAAGCCAACCAAAATATACATTCAGATTATCATGAATTTATAGGACTTGAGCACTAATTTATAAATGCATCCTAAATACTGTAACCTATAAAGAGAAAGTACAAAACTGTTTTATTATGTATTTTATGAATGTTTATACTTTTTTATTGCTATTTGGGTATTTATTAGCCTTTAGCAAAAGGATTATTTTATAAAGGCAAACCAAACAAAACTATAATATTTTTCAGGTGTACTTTAATAGTGTTGTCTTCAGGAACTCTAAGTAGAATCTACATACACTACACAATGCACCTAGAAGGAGCCTACGTGACTGCTGTACCTCAGGAGAACAATGGGTAGGTAGACTTTTGGAGTGATACCCCTGTCACTTAGGTCAGACTCCAGATCTTTATTTTGAAAAATAGTGAAAAGAATGGGTTTTTGAGGCAATACCAAAGGTGGGTTCCTCCCGGTTCGGACCGGTTCGCCCAAACCGGTAGCAGCCGCTGGTGATGTCATGATGACATCACAGAACTGGTTCGGTCGGTGGCGGTCCGTGGACGCTGCCATCTTTTTTTTGAATTTTTTAAAACATTTTTTTTCTTCTGAGCAGGCAGAAGCCGAGTTTCCAGCACTGTACATGCGGTCACCATCTTGTTTTCGGCTCTTTTTTGGGGATTTTTTTTAATTTTTTGCCATTGCACATGTGTGTGCGCGCGTAAAGCGCACACGCAGCCACACAGCACGGCCTTGTGGCGCGGGAGGAAGTGAACCAGCAGCAAGATAAGTTAGAACCCACCCCTGAACACTACTGCTGTATAAATATTTACCGTATTTTTCGGAGTATAAGACGCACCTTAGTTTTTGGGGAGGAAAATAGGGGAAAACAATCTGCCTACCAGGTATTCATCTGGCTAGCATCCTTAGTCTGGTCAGCTTCAGCACATTATTTTATCCCCTGGTTAGGACTTAAAAAAACCTTCTTCTGAGAGAGTAACAATGAAAGAGCATGCAAGCCAGTAAGAGCTGGGAAGATCGTTAGCACCTGGTTAGGGCTAGAAAAAAACTTATTCAGAGCAAGTAGAGCAATGAAAAAAAATTCTGCAAAGACTTAGGGCTGGAAAAACATTCTTTGGAGAGAGTAACAATGAAAAAGCCTGCAAGGTAAGAGCTGGGAAGATCTGTTAGCACCTAGTTAGGGCTGGGGGAAAAAAGCTACATTCGAAGTATAAGACACACCCAAATTTTCAGCCACTTTTAGGGAGGAAAAAGGTGCGTCTTATACTCCGAAAAATACGGTATGTTCTGATGGCAGTGTACAGTTTGTAATAATGTAAGCTGCGTAGAATTTAATAGGAGAAAAAGAAAGAAAGAAAGAAAGAAAGAAAGAGAGAGAGAGAGAGAGGAAGGAAGAGAGAGAGAGAAGGAAAGGTATGTATGTATGTATGTATGTATGTATGTATGTATGTATGTATGTATGTATGTATGTATGTATGTATTGCATTAAGACCAGGGAAGTTTTTACAGTCCAGTTCTGAGAAAGATTCTGAAAGCTGTATCCCAATTTTGAGGATCCATAGTCTGGTTGGAAAGAGCTTAAAATATCAGGAAAAAGGCATTTATCATTTATACCCCACATTTTAACAGACTGCATTTCTCTTTAATTTGTTGATCTTTGTTTTTATTTGCCAGTTACAAGATGTAATGAAATTAAGTTGAAATATATATTAGAACTTCCAAAGTTAGCTAGCTCATTCAGAGATCTCGCTATTGGGCTCCTGGCAATTGTGCAAATAAATAATAAACTCCTGAGGTCGAGATTGCAAAAGGAATCGCCAGCCTTAAATTGCAGATCACGGGCAATTGGTTAAGGCTGTTAAATTATCATTATCAGTCCATTACAAATTGCCTTTGCTTGCAAAAAGATCAGTCTTCTAGCAAAAAGAGAACAATAAATTCTGTACTGATAAATGGCATCAAATAAGCTTTCTCAGAATAAGCTCCTTAGAGTAAAAAAGAAAGATGAAGATAAACTGGTTCTGGAAAGAAAAGAATATACAGTTATTCAAAGAAAGTTTATTGATTTCAGCTATTTATTTGTGAGATTTATATACCACCTCATAGTGCAATCACTCTCTAAGCGATTTAAACCATTAAGCAATGTTTATATTTACATTGCCCCCAACAATCTGAGTCTTCCTGGGATTTTTCTGGCCTAGGGCTTTGCTATGAGATTGTCCTTTGCCACATTTTTCAATCTCAAGAAATATGCAATACTTGTGTTATATATTTCATTTCAAGTGTATTAAATATATGATTAATTTCCCTTCAGCTCAAAACAACTTAGCCCACACTATTAAGATTTCAGCAAACATATCAATTTCTATAAAAGTAACCAAAGTGACTGAATGGAAGAAAATATATTTAAAAGAACCTATCTTTTAAACATAATAAGGGTGAACAAAAAGGATGCGCTGTTTAAATGCAAAGATGTATTATAAACAGCTGAGAGAAAACCCTGATGCTGTTTTCAATACAAGTAGTCCTTGATTTATGACCATAGTTTTGAGTCGAGTACTTGAGTTATGACCATAGTTTTACAACCCCATCACGGTTGTAACTCACGACATTTGTAAAGTGGGCCGGTCACATGACCAATTTTACAACTTTTTGTGGCAGTCAACCTTTTAAGTGACCTGTCATAAGTTGAAGATTGCCTGCACAAGATTAAGCTTACGTTACTTTAATCTTATTTCAAAAAAGAAATTTTTAATTCAGTTTAATATTTGAACTATTTTGTTAAATACCCATAATGTTTGGTTGGGCAACTGAAAGTAAATCAAAACTGATTTGTGTGTATTCCCTTTAAAAAACATAGCAAACATGTCTTTTTATAATTGATAATTTGAAAAATATTATATATGCCAAATATTATATGTGTTCAGCTAATTTTATATAGAACTATCAGCATCTAAAAGTAGTTGTCTATTATTATCCCAAATTGTATAGGTCTTCCCTTAATTTCAACTCTGTCTTTTCACTGCACCAGATGGATTTAAAGATTAATTAGCTCCCATTATAAAGGCCTTCAGTTACGTATGACTGTCATTGAGAAATATTTGTTATATTTTTTTGAGCTTAGTTACAAATTATACTACCGTATGCTAGGCTAGACTGACACTCCTCAATCATGTAATATAGTAGTCTAGAAAATAGGAGACCAACACAATAAATAGAGCAACGCATAACATTATTTTTATTGGGCAATCATAGTCATACAATTAATTTGGCATATATTTGTAAAATCAATTAATATCCTGATTTAAATCGAGTATGTAGCACTGTATCCATAAACTCTTTGTGTATTATTGTGCATTCCATTTATTACAGCACCACCTATAGGCTCCAACTGGTTAAATTAGGATTTTTGCTCCACTATATACTGTTCAATATAGATTTTTGAAATCTAAACTCAAGAGATCCATCCAGCACTATTGGTGAAAATTTTAATGAGAATTAATATAAACTATTCATAATTATAGTAAGTAATCTGATTATGGTTTTGCAAGCTCCTTAAAAAAAATATCAAAACCTATGCATCGAGCAAAACTGAAGTTTTGTGCTTGGCAAATTATTTGAAGGGTACACTGCTGGTTTGGTTTATTGTGCAATGTTGACACATTCTACCAATATTATTATGTTTCAATATTTGATACAATTAAGAACTGGTTATTTTGCTAATGGACAACTTGGTAGTGGGGTTTGGAATACAATAAAGCTTTGGAATTCTCTAACCCTCCAGAATTTTTTCCTAAATCTTTTTTAAAGCAGATTATAACTATGTTAAAAAACGATTCACAGAAAGCAGATTAAATTTCAATATTCAGTGTCTTCCTGGAGCACGTAGTAAACTATCACTGAAAGAAAGGTCAGTCTATGAAAAATCACTTAATTAATTTAAAAGATTATGTCATTTCAAATGTTTGATATCACTATTTTCTTATCATGTTTAGAGACTATCACTGCAAGAATGGGGGAAAGGTCTATAGCTAGGCTTATCAGCATATACAACAAACCACACAATAATAGCTAAATCTAAGTGCGAGCAAGATTAATTGCATCTCAGTAGCTCTTTTATTTCACATCTCAGAACTGCTTTCAGCTTTCCCACAATATCGAATTGCGTCTGTGTACACACCAAACACCTAAGAGATAATTCATTTCACTTTCAACTACTTTTTCAAACAAACTTTTCTAAACAAAGGCATTTATCTACATTTAAGTGGCAGGTGAAATTCTAGCACACTCCTCAATAAAAAGAACAGAGAGGCTTTACTCCTTCACAAAAGATTTGAGGCACGTATTAGTGGTACCAGCAATCTAGAAATACCCTTGGGCTACAGAATTATTTTCTCACACTCTAACAAAAGAGGAAAAAAGTAGTCACATAAAGTGATTTTATCCACTCATACATTGGAGTCATCCAATCTCTTACTTCTGTACCTCTATGCACCTAAATAATATTAATACACACAAACACACACACACACACACCACACACACACACACACACACACACACACACACACACACACACACACACCAGAAATTCCCATTTCATGTATCCAAATCGACACTGGACATCAAGATTTTTCACTGAAGCGTTCAATGTGCAACTTTCCGTATAAAGACCCAATTTTATCATTTGTAGCTTTTCTCATATCCTGTTAAGCCTTTTATTTCTTACTTTCCTATATATTGCAAAACATTTAGGCAGTTGATAATAAATTATGATTGTTAGTATTTTCAACTAGGCTCCTTCTCTGAGAACTTCATTTAATAGCACAATAAATAATTAAACTGAGCACAATTTTTTCTCTTGTATTAAAGTTTCAGTGCGGTTTTACACAGTTTTAAGGAAGAGTTCTCTCCGACTCATATCCACTTGTATTTTAAATAATTTAAGTTCATTTAGAACTTGGATGATAATTTATCGAAATTGTTTGAGCCAACCTTATCAGATGCTTTTTAGAATTGTAATAAAACAGCATTATGATGATTTACCCCAATACATTAAATCGGTGCAAGGTTATAAAACAGTCTTTCAATATCACGTCACTGAGTCAGAGATATAAAATTCTGTTAAGAGTTTTATTTTTGAAAAACAAACTAACACCTGGAATTATTGACGTAATTAGAATAAAATAAGCAGAGAGTAATTTATAATCCAATATTTTAGCTTTTCAAACCTTAATCCTAATCCTAGTTTTGTGGCTGTGTTCTGATATTAAACACCCATAATTTGAGTCAAGGGTACATTTGCCTTGTTTTTCCTTTCACATACTTTGTAAATGTTTAGTATAGTATTCATTTCCAGTTTCAATGCAGTTAAATATAGATAGTCCTCAAGTTACTACTGATTTTTGGGGGCCAGAAGTTCCATTGCTAAGCAAGGCAGTTGTTAAGTGAGATACACCTGATTTTCTGATCTTTTTTTGTCAGTGATTTAAGCGAATCACTGCGATTGTTAAGTGAATCACACAACTATTAAGCCAGGGGTCCTCAAACTTGGCAACTTTAAGACTTGTGCACTTCAACTTCCGGAATTCTCCAGCCAGCATAGCTGGCTGGAGAATTCTGGGAGTTAAAGTCCACAAGTCTTAAAGTTGCCAAGTTTGAAGACCTCTGCATTAAACGAATCTGGCTTCCCCTATTGATTTTACTTGTGGGAAGGTCACAAATATCAATCACATGATGCTGGGATAGGTATGCTGTACATGCCAGTTGACAAGTGGCCAATTTTGATCACTTGATTATAGGGATTGTGCAACAGCTGTAAGTGTGGTGACCAGTCATAAGTCACTTTTTTCAGTGCCTTTGTCATTTTAAATGGTCACTAAACGAATGATTGTAAGTCAAGGACTAGTGGTATACTGATTAAATCCTCTCGCTCATATTCATTGCTTCATATTCCACTATTTGTACAAAGCTCATTTTAAATGAACCATATTTAGATTTTAAAAATGATTAGCTAAATTCAGATAATACACTGCAGTCAATTTAAACTATAAGTAACAGCTTCTATCACAGTGGTTCTCAAACTTCCTAATGCCGTGACCTGCGGCCGTGCCCCCACCGTGACCCACCCTGCCGCCGCAACCGCCACCATTTGGGTTCTTTTACCCTCTGCGCATGCGCAAAGCGTTCTGCGCATGTGCAGAGGGTAAAAGAACCCAAATGGCGGCGTCCAAGCGAAGTCTCCCGACCCCTGTGAAAGGGTCGTTCGACCCCCAAAGGGGTCGCGACCCTCAGGTTGAGAACCGCTGTTCTATCATCTTTGCCATCAGATATGGCAGAGCCTAACAGTCACTATATTGTAATGTATTCTTATCATGTAAAGCATGAATTGACAAGGAGTATATTTTACTTAAAGAACAGTTAGACTGGGAACTGATCCATAAGTGTTTAATCTTCAGAACAAATATTCAACATTATTTTCTTCTACTGAAGAGAAATATTAATTTATAAGATAACAGGGTTATTTATACTGTAATCAAAGTAAAAACATTTAAATTGATAAAGTGAAAAATAGAATATCCTTAGGTGTTTATTCCAAAATCTTAATTGCAACATTCATCTTTTTAAAGGACTTTTTGAAGATCCTAGAGAAAAAGTATTAAGAAGTAAAGATTTCCTCTTCTATAACAAAAGGCATTTTTCATGATACCTTTTCATGTTTTACTACTTACATTTGAAAATAATCTTTACCCCGAACGTTTGTATTAAAATCTACAAGAAGCTCAAAGGTATAATGCATTCTGTCACTGAAGCCTCATCTGAACAATGAGCAGTATTATCATATAGGAAAAAAATGAATACAATAGTATATTAAATATCCTGTTGTGTTCTTGGCCTCTCTCCAGATTCTCTGTTTTGAAGACAAACTCTGGAGTTCTCTGCAGTATTTCTCAGAAAAAGCTGAATGAAGTAACAAAGTCTAAAGAGGCTTAGTGATAAGCTTTGACCAATTACCACTGACAGCATAGCTTTATGTTACACATCGTATTTTTAGGTTTTTCGCTAATCCCTCTTCTTTTTCATTCCAAACCTTATGTTACTTGAGAATTTGACAGGAAGTTTCAAAAAGACAAGGCTGTGCACATATTGGGAGCTGATGGTCAGTTCAAATATTGAAAGAAGATTTCATTTAACCAAGAGTAAGCAAACAAATGGTCAAAACAAATGGAGAAGTACCACTTTCAAACTTAGCTAAGTCTCAT
The DNA here is from genome assembly GCA_023053685.1 of Diadophis punctatus similis. Classification (NCBI taxonomy): domain Eukaryota; kingdom Metazoa; phylum Chordata; class Lepidosauria; order Squamata; family Dipsadidae; genus Diadophis; species Diadophis punctatus. Next base: position 174,307,878 of record JALIGW010000003.1, read on the forward strand.
TACACAAAACAGTTAACTCTGACATGCATACAGAACTGTCAAAAGCTGCAAGCCATAAAAATGTTTAGCGTTCTATTAACTATTGGAAGCATTTATTATCTATGAATGAATTCTCAGATTCCAACAGTCAACGTAAGTAAATAAATACATGGCTTGAACTGATGTTATGAAATCAAATATGGATATAGAGGAAAATTTGGCAGACACAGGAACAGCATTACTTTGAAAGAACTTCATACTGTCTTGTTTGCAACAACCATATCAATAACATCAAAATAATATTTTTTTTTACTTTTAATTAACTGTCTGTTCTAATTATAAACTGTTGGTGAGTTCACAAAACAAGTACAGTAAAACCTCCATAGTTGACCACCTCCCTGTATTGATAGTCTCCCTAAGTTGACCTAATTTTCATAGACCAGACATATCCTATATGTACACAACAGAAAGCCAACCTCTCTATATTGACCACCCCTCTAAGTTGTATCTTGATTGTGGGGATTGTGATGAGCCGAGGAGTGGTTACAGTGCAGTACTGCAGGCTACTTCTGCTGACTGACTGCAATTTGGCAGATCAAATCTCACCAGGCTCAAGGATGACTCAGCCTTCCATCCTTCCGAGGTCGGTAAATGAGGACCCAGATTGTTGGGGGCAATATGTTGACTCTGTAAACAGAGAGGGCTGTAAAAGCACTGTGAAGTGGTACATAAGTCTAATTGCTATTGCAATTGCTATCTTGACCACCTGGACCTTGACTCATGGTATTAATTTACTCTCTATAATTTGACCAGTTGAGTCCAGTCTGCACCAAGGGCAAGAATTGGTAGCAATGAATTTCTTTAAAGAATATCAAATACAATATTTTTGACTTTGATTCGACAGTAAGAGGTAATATTTTGAAATTAGATCACTTCTCAAACACTTGGACTTATATTGGAGTCATGCTACTTCTAGAACATTAGGAAATGCCCATTTTAAGATTGGAATGTTCCATAGTAGATGGTTTAGCATGGCTGTGCTAATTTCCTTCACTGAATTTTTATTATTGTTTTATGTTTAAACATAGTAGGATTTACCTGTAAATTGTCTCTCAGTTGATCTGAAAGGAGAACATTACCACTTCAGACAGAAGGCAGTAGATCTAAACTTTGAAATCTTCTTTAAAAGCCTTATACTTAAAATGAAACTGAATGCTAAACCCGTTTCTCCAACAAGCCAGGTTTTTCATTCACAGAAGATTTTAAAATAATTGAGTCTCAATTATAAAACATCAGAGTCATTAACATATACTTGTATGATAACAAAGTAGTTTGACCAACTGGTGGATAGGAAACAATATTTGATTTGATTTGTGTGTCACCCAGAGGTGACTTTTATTACCCTTACTTTCAAATACAATCTCCTTAAGAGTTTGCAATCATTATTATTTATAATTATACAAAATACAAATACTCTGGTTTTTTTAATACCCCAACATCATTTATGATTCTACAGAAGAAGTATTTCCTAATTTAACATTACTCCATTTTGCCCATATGTAAGCAATTAGTCACAATATACTTTAGAGGCAACATAATACTTTGGTTTCTGTGCAATGTTTGCCATCTTTCCTAAATACTCAAGACAGAATGAGACAATAAACTGTTCAAATCTAAAATCACCATCTACATCCAAGCAACTAAATCTATAGCCTTACCTCTAGTTCATGTTAATATACAATAAACTTCCTACCAGTAATTAACTTTCATGGACAAACAATATGTCTATACCAGGCACAGGTTGAGATTTGTACAGCTTTGAAAAAAGCACAAAGCATAAATAATTTGCCACTGAGAATTGACATCACACTGGACTGAGAAGAGTCAATACAGGAAGCCCTAATCCTCCATCCCCAGTACAACTGGCACTAATTACAATTTTCAGAACCAAGTTATTCAATACACCAACTTATTCCCAAACAGTTCATTCTATACCAGACCTTGTTCCCATACTTCAGAGCTTTCACCCATCTGAGGCAGCAACATTGCCATGGGTCAAAATCTGAATCAATGATAAAGTTCCTGATTCAGGAACTCAATTCTGCTTCTCACTAGCAGAGACCTGGCCACTGTACACCCATTTTTGTGTTTCCTCATCTGGGAATGATTCATAAGACTACAGGGAAGATATCACCATATAATTGGTACTCACATTGCTTTTTCAAAATTACATTACATCCTCTATCTTGTTAGATTTCAACAGGTCTAAATTTGGGCTATATGTAAACTTTTCTTGCTTGTGTACAAAGTAATTAATTACATTCATTTTCATTAGAAACCATAAACTTGGTATCAGACTGCAGTGACTGAATCATGCAGCTGCCAGCATAGACAACCTAGTTGTAGCCCTAAGGTTGCTCTGACCTCACAGTGGAGCCTGAGAATCTGTCAGAAAGGTGCTCTCACAGTGCAAGATATCAAGGAACAGCTGCTGCATATTACGTTAGTTTTTCCTTTGTTTTCAATATTGCTGTGTCTGCAATATTGCATCTCATGCTTAATAGCACACTGGCATACACTAGTGAATATCGAGGAGCAGATGTCATCAAGTATCTCATAATTCCATTAGTATTTCTTTTGGTTCAGAAATAAATCAAGAGAAATTGCATTCATCCGTTCCTAGTGAAGTTCTCCATTTTGTGAATGGTACTCTCTTCACGGCAAACATTTATTTTCTTCCTTTTTAATCAAGGAGTCTGGTTTAAGAAGCGATCTAATATCCATGAGATTGGATTAATTAAGATTCTACCTGTATCACCACTGCTTTTCATGTACATTACTATGTAATAATTGGTTCATTAAGTAACATGCAGTTTTTATGTAGATCTTGGGCCTAATAAAATATGGAAAGCCTTATGGATCAATGCCTTTCTATTTCTGCATTTTGTGTCCAGCAGTGACCAATAATAAGCATTGGATCATCAAATAATATGTGATTTTAATAAAACTATGTTAAACTATCACAGCAAAACCAACCCCTAAAAGCTCGTGTCAAGGGGCTCAGTCAGGTGGGGAAGGTACTTATAGGTAAGTATAAGCAAAGATGCTACAACAGGAAAGACTTACTGACAACAAATATTACAGATTTTTTCTATTGTCTTAAGAACCATCCATTTTACAATTGATGGCTTACCGCCAAAAACTGTTAGTATTCTTTAGACCAGTGTTTCCCAACCTTGGCAACTTGAAGATATCTGGACTTCAACTCCCAGAATTCCCCAGCCAGCATTCGCTGGCTGGGGAATTCTGGGAGTTGAAGTCCAGATATCTTCAAGTTGCCAAGGTTGGGAAACACTGCTTTAGACTACAAAAGAAAGTTATTTATTCCAAAGACCGTTACAAACATTTCAAGGAAGCTTAAAGCAACATATTATTCTTTAGATATAGATCCAGAGCAAAATGATTTAGTTTCATGTAGTGACATGCCAAGGTAAATCTGCTGTTTCAGTTATAGGAACAGGGGGAAAAGCAGACTATGCTAATGAAATTACAGCAGGCCTAGATATTTTACAGGTAGTCCTCGACTTACAAACATTTGCTTAGTGACCGTTCAAAGTTACCATGGCATTGAAAAAAGGGGACTTATGACCGTTCTTTCACATTTATTACCGTTACAGCAACCCCATGTATAGTGACTAAAATTCAGATGCTTGGCAACTGGATCATATTTATGATAGTTGCAGTGTCCCAGGGTCATGTGATCACCTTTTGTGACCTTCTGACCAGCAAAGTCAATGGGGACGCCAGATTCACTTAACTGCTGTGTTACTAATTTAACAATTGCAACGATTCACTTAACAAGCGTGTCAGGAAAGGTTGTAGAATGGGGCAAAACTCACGTAACAAATGTCTCGCTTAGCAACAGAAATTTTGGGCTCAATTGTGGCCATAAATCAAGGACGATCTATAAATTGCACAAATTCTGCAGACAAAAATATACAGTTAAAACTACCATCAAAAGTGATAAGGCATTTGTCTATCGCTAGTGTTATGAGCCGTGTTGGTGCAGTGGTTGGAATGCAGTATAGCAGGCTAACTCTGCCCACAGCCTGGAATTCGATTTGGCTCAGTTGACTCAGCCTTCCATCCTCCTGAGGTCTGTAAAATGAGGATCCAGATTGTTGGGACAATATGCTGACTCTGTAAACTGCTTAGTGCTGTAAAGTACTATGGAGCAGTATATAAGTCTAAGTACTATTGCTATTTTTCTTCTATTAAAACTTTGGAAATAAAAGAAATAAAATGCTCAGTTATTGTTCTTTTCTTGTGCACCACTAGTATTAAAATCTTATGTTGGAAAAGTTTTTTACTTGAGGTGGGCATAATCAATGATTATGCAGTGTTATCCTTGTTGGATTACAGAGTGAGGCACATAAATTCGCAGAGATAACCATACACCATCAATCAATAAATGTAATCCATTTGACTAGAAAAAGAGAACAATGTAGCCAAAATAAGTGGCTATAAACTACTCTGGTGAGCAAAAGTCATCAGTAGGCAAAAAAATTTCAGTGGAGAACTCCCCCAGGTATTCATTAATAATATTTGAGTAATAATCATAATTCAACTTTATATGGGTTACAGAATGTTGTTTTGATGGATTTTTACATATCACATATACATTTCAATAAAGAAATATACAAACTGAAAATGGGAACTTTAAGTAGCCGGATTCAGTTTTGTATCTAAGCATAATTATTTTATTTAAAAAATAAATTTCCAATTTGAAAGCGAAGCATCAGCACAATCAGATGCTTGTTTAAAAAGAAGATGCTATTTGTATTATTTGTGCAAATGTTGTTTGTATTACGGCACCATTTGAATGCATTTTTCCGGCTGCATTATTTTATATATTTTTACAACTAAATTTTTACCATCTTGCATGTTATTTTATTATATTATTCTCTACTTTCTGTTTTATTTTTTTATTTCTGTCATTTTTGAAATTCAGAAAATGTAGGGCACGAAGGAAATGCAAGTTTTGCGAAATGTATTTATTTATTATTATTAAATTTTATTGCCACCTATCTCAGCCACAAGGTGACTCTTATATTCCCTATATATTAAGTTAAAAAGGCAATACAATTGGTATGGTTCTGAAATCTATTAATATAATTGATTGATCTGATTTAACAAACAAAAATTAGTAAAGAAACACATGGAACACATGGTGAAACTAGCAGGTATGCCAGGTAATATATATGTAAACAATGATGAATATAGACACAAATAAAGATTTATCACACTTTATTAACATACCTCACAATTTACAAAACAAAATAGGTTTACAATAAAAAAAACAGTCTAAACCAATCAAGGTTTATTGAAGTAGCCTGTTTCAAGTTTAAGACAAGTTTAAGTTTAAGACAAAGTTTAAGACAAATATTTATTGAAGTAGCCTGTTTCAAGTTTAAGACAAATATTTCAAAAATCTTCAAAAATCTTAAACTTGAAACAGAGTACTTCAATAAACCTTGATTGGTTTAGAACTTTGTTTTGTTTGAATTACTTGTTTTGAACTTATCACACCTCTGAAAGGCTTAAAATGTCTTGCTTCAAATGTGAAGTGACTTTTTTGAATTTTGAAACAAATTCTAGTAGTAGTTCAAGTTCAAATTGGTTAGAGTTCAGAACATTTTCTATGGATCTGAAACAATTCGCAGAATTCGCAGAAAATTTGATAGCCACTTGCCTCAGAAAATGCCTGCTCGCCTGCCTTCGCAAGCTGGCCACGGGGACACCGGGAAGGCCCTGTGGAAGGCAGGAAAGCATGTCGGGGCTGCAGGCCACGGGGAATGGAGTAGGAATGGAGTAGGAAAGGCAGGTTGGGATGGTGGGGGGGTTGCAGGGGCTGCCAGGTGGGCTGCAACTTTGCAGGCTTACCTGGCAGACAGATCAGAGGCGTAGCACTTCAGGCAGGCAAGCTGCAGAGCAGAGACTGGGCGGGCAGGCAACAGCAGCGACTGGGGCATTGGCGAGGCGAGGCACTGGCGAGGCGAGGTGTTGGCGAAGCGAGTGCCTGTGTCGCAAAGGGGAACAACTTATATAGGCCGGGGGTGGGGTGGGTGGGCCGGAAGCACTGCGTGGCGGGAAAAGCGGTGAGCGGGCGATTGGGTGTACATGGACGGGCGGGGGCGCAGGGACAGGACTGGTTTGGGGGCGTGGCCAGCCAGCTGTCGCTACCGGTATGGCAAACCACCTGCCGCCCCCCCGGCCCCTCTTAGCGCCCCCCTGCCACCACCCTTGCCTCTTAGCACCCCCCTAAGTCATCCCATCGCCCCTCAGGAGGTGGTACCGCCCACTTTGGGAACCACTGCTTTAGAGCATTCTGAGTTACTAGAAATGTTTTTACCAGTTTGATGCAGTTGTTAAGGTATACCTCAATCCCAAGGATGACTTGGGGTCAATTATTCTCTTAGGCCACATGACATTTTGCGACATTTTTCCCATTCACGGAGCTGGGATGGGCGTGACATCTGGCCTGCGGGCCGCCAGTTTGAGTGGTTAACAAATATAGTAAATCAATTAATAACATAATCAAAGAGCTTCAGTGCTAGAGTTAAAAATTTGAAGGAGATGCTACTGAATTAGCTGTGGTTCCTAGACCATTCTCAATTCCGAATTTACCACTATGTAGATTAGTTTGACTAGGCAACCTCTGTCAAAGAAAGTTAAACCAGTTGCAGTTATCACAGGAATTCTAAATCCCTCAGGTTACTTTCAAGATCTCTAGCAAAAAGACAAGTCTTGAAAGCACCCACAAATTTTTATGCGTAGTGAGAAGACTCATCATCTACCTCTATGATTCAATCTATCTGATGTATTGAATAATGTATTTGTGATATCTTTTTTGTTACTAAAAGTCCATCAGGTTGATATAAAAAGAAAGAAAGCTGACCAACAATCATATGGAATTTTTGTCTGTAATTACTTAGACCAGGGGTCTGCAACCTTAAACCCTCAAAGAGCCATTTGAACCAGTTTCCCACAGAAAAGAAACTACCGGGAGCCACAAAACCTGGGTGGGCATGGCCAACTCGATGTCACTCACTTCCACCAGTCACATGACCCCCCTAGCCACGCCTACCCAGCCGGTCATTAGAACAGAGAACTGATTGTTAAAAAAACACCGGGAACCACAAAACCCTTTTGACTTCTCTCTCCCTCCCTCCCCACTCTCTGTATCTCTCTATGTCTCTCTCTCTTTATCTCTCTGTCTCTGCCCTGGCTGCTTCTCCATTCCCCGTTACCTTCTCAGGCCAGGTGAGGAGTGACTGGGAGGGAAGGGCGAGGCTGGCCAGTGGTGGGATCACCTGACAGGGAGCCACAGCAGAGGGCCCAAAGAGCCACATTGCTGACCCCTGATTTAGACCATTATTAAACGTGCTTGTAAGCCTAAACATCTGCAGCCTTATTATCCAAATGCAAGTCTCTTTCATCCTCAAATTCTTTATACTGTACTATTAGGCCCTAATGAAAAAGTGTTGCTTTTTAAAATAGTTGTCTTTGTTTCATAAGAATAGGCAGGAAATACTACTTTGTATCAGAGAAGGATTTTCAATTGGTGCAAATTGAAGGCAAGCAATCATATAATTTATTGCCAAAAATGTTATTACTACCCCAGCATACTTGCTTCTTAAAGGACTGAAGCCTACACATAATGTTGCTTTAAGTATTCAGCTCCTAGGAACGTAATATAGAGGGATGGTATTACACATATGTGGGCCACAGCAGTATGTCAGTTATGTGAGTAGAAATCACAATAGTATTAAAATATGAAAACAGATGGGAAAGTAGGTTATAACATTTACTTCCCCAATTCAACTCATAATAGTTAATAATTTCTTAACTTTTATTAAAGAAAAATCACTAAAAAACAAGAGTAAGGTAACATGAATGAACATTGCTATCCTTTCTTATATATATAAAAGTATCTACCTTGTTGACCTGTCCTATCATATTAATCCATCGTCTCTTTATATTTAATATCATTAAAGTCAAACTTTAAGAGCCTAGACATGGCAGAGAAAACCACATATTTTCCCCCCTTTGGGAGGTAACCAGATGTCAATAGCTGCAGCTGTGACTACATAATTACCTGTTTGCATTAACATAGACCAGAGTTTAGATTTAATAGGTCAGATGACAATGCAGCAAAATGCATTTACCCTATGATTACCCCTTTTCAAACATTCCCTCACTCGCAACTTCGACCCTGGGAACATTGCAGGCACAGACTTGGGTCAATAAGAAACATTGGCCAGCACAATAGGCCTTGCCTCAAACAGCGCTGTTGACAGACACCAGCACAAAGGAAGTGAATAGAGTCCCCCTCAGTTCTCACACAGAGCGAAGAATGACTCAGTGTACTGCTGCTTTAGTGCACTGTTTGTACAGTGTATACAGCTTTTGTCCTCAGCCACTGTTCCTGGCTCAATGCGGGCTAAAGAGCCTAGGAAATGAAGGAGGAAGAATAGCTCTGCACTCTTTCCTGCAGCCAACAGAATATCCATATGCACATGACAAGGTCAATGAAAAGCCTAAAGTCACCAGTTGACTCTCTCCCACCTTAATTACTCCCACAGTACCTCTGGACTTATATTGAAGCTCCAGCTGTACTACTCAGAACAATTTTGCCTATTAGAATATTAGCTTGAGGTTCCTTTTCCCTTGAAAATGTTTCTCCTGTTAGTTCTGGTACATCACTAAATGACTGCATCATTGGGACGTCTGAGAATTGAAAATAAGAGAAGGGCACCAGAATTCTGAGCACATATTTAAAGAACTGTCAGTAGAAAATGGGGAAAAATGAATTTGGTACAGGCAACTTAGTACACAAACAACTGACAAGCATGGTACTTAAAAAAAACCCACTCACAATGTATCTGAGAGTTATTAGCTGTTGCAGTTAAGAAAGTCATTCTTAAGTAGAGTTTCTTGAATTAGTAGAAATTGGAGCAAAGAGGTCATTTCACATGCTAGTAAAGTTATGCTTAAAATCCTACAAGCTAGGCTCGAGCAGTATGTGGATCGAGAACTACCAGAAGTACAGGCAGGATTTCGAAGAGGCAGAAGAACTAGAGATCAAATTGCCAACATACTCTGGATCATGGAGAAAGCGACGGAGTTCCAGAAAAACATCTACTTCTGCTTCATTGACTATACTAAAGCTTTTGATTGTGTGGATCACAACAAATTGTGCCAAGTTCTTAAAGAGATGGGAGTACCAGACCATCTTATTTGTCTCTTGAGAAACCTATATGCAGGTGAAGAAGCAACAGTGAGAACTGGACATGGAACCACTGATTGGGTCAAAATTGGGAAAGGAGTCCGGCAAGGCTGTATACTGTCGCCCTGCCTATTTAACTTATATGCAGAGCACATCATGAGAAAGGCGGGACTAGATGAATCAAAAGTTGGAATTAAGATTGCCGGGAGAAATATCAACAACCTCAGATATGCAGATGATACCACTCTAATGGCAGAAAGTGAAGAGAAACTAAAGAGCCTGAAGAAGGAGAGTGCAAAAGTTGGCTTGAAACGCAACATTAAGAAAACTAAGATCATGGTATCTGGCCCTCTCAATTCCTGGCAAATAGATGGGGAAGAAATGGAGGTAGTGACAATTTTTTTTCCTGGGCTCCAAGATCACCGCAGATGGGGACTGCAGCCAAGAAATTAAAAGATGCTTGCTCCTGGGGAGGAAAGCTATGATAAATCTAAACAGCATAATAAAAAGCAGAGACATCACCCTGCCAACAAAAGTGCGTATAGTCAAGGCTATGGTTTTCCCAGTTGCAATGTATGGCTGTGAAAGTTGGACCATAAGAAAGGCTGAGCGCCAAAGAATTGGAGCCTTTGAACTATGGTGCTGGAGAAGACTCCTGCGAGTCCCTTGGACTGCAAGGCGATCAAACCGGTCAGTCCTAGAGGAGATCAACCCTGACTGCTCTTTAGAAGGCCAGAACCTGAAGATGAAACTCAAATACTTTGGCCACCAAATGAGAAGGAAGGACTCACTGGAGAAGAGCCTAATGCTGGGAAAGATTGTGGGCAAAAGAAGAGGGGACGACAGAGAATGAGGTGGCTGGATGGAGTCACTGAAGCAGTCTGCGTGAGCTTCAATGGACTCCAGAGGATGGTAGAGAACAGGAAGGCCTGGAGGAACGTTGTCCATGGGGTCGCGATGAGTCGGACACAACTTCGCAACTAACAACAACAAAGAGCAAAGAGGACTAGATGGCTGCCTCCACTCTCTTTGTGAGTGTCCTATGGACATTCAGATGTTCTATGTGCTGGGTAAACTATATTTTAATTTGACCAAGAATGATAGAATATACCTTTAACAATTTCAAGAAAATAACATGCTTACGTTGAAAAATCTTGCCTAACCTCCACAACAAAATATTGAAATGGGATTACGTGGGCTGTACTGTTTGTTCATCAAAGGTTTTAGACCCAATGTTGGACATTCAGCTTAAAACCCACACAAATTTTCAGTAAGTATAATCAGTGGAAAAACTGTTCTACAATCGTTTTTGTTGAGCACAAGAACAAAATGAATGTGCGCAAGAGTTATAATACATAATAGGTATGTAATTAATAAAGAAAACAAGTAGTCATATCTAAAAATACCGCTATTCCAAATACATTGGTCTCTCCCATTCCACAATTTTCTTCTTTAGTAGCTATGCCACCTGCTTATTATAACAATTACAGGTACAGACCTGACATTGCTGAGTATCCCCCGTTTATAACAGTAGTATTCTTGTTCAAAACATCAGGCAACTCTAACAGTAGCCTTCTTCAGAGCTCCTGGATTACACAGCTGCCTGAATAAGGAAGGAGGGAAAGACTTTCTCTCTGATATGATTTCTCATCAAAAAGGACCAGGATCCAAGATGGCTGCTTATATCAAATCTGAATATATTTTTGCATTTCACTGATAGACTGGATACAGTTTTGAAGAGAGAGAGAGAAAAAGTTAGGAAGAGAAGCACGAAGAACCCTCTTTCTGTATTTTCTTTTAAGTTTTAACACACAAATACAAAATGGGTTGTGGGGGAGAAAAGAGTAAGGGAAAAAATTGGATGATTTTCTAAACTCTCAATATCTATTATATAAAGTATCTCCACTTTGTCCAGTATTCTTAAAACAAGGCTACCGAATGCTTTTCAGCCCAAGCAGTTTTATTTATTTATTTATTTTGTGAGATTTATATACCGCCTCACAGTGCAAGCACTCTCTAAGCGGTTTACACCAGTAAGCAATGTATATTTATATTGCCCCCAACAATCTGGGTCCTCATTTTACCTACCTTGGAAGGATGGAAGGATGAATCAACCTTGAGCCGGTGAGATTTGAACCGCTGACCTGCGGATCAGTGTCAGCTAAAGTGGCCTGCAGTACCTGCCTCTAACCGCTGCGCCACCTCGGCTAACTTTCTGCATATCCCATCAATAGTTGGATCATTCACAATTCTCTATTGACATATACTGTACATACTTCCAAAATCTCATTCTTATCCTCTCTGGACAGCAATCACCCTTTAAAAAAGACTTTTAGTGTAAAATGCTTTTGATGTCAACTTACCAGTACTAAAAATTTTACAAATACGAACCTGCATTCTACATTTTTTATGACCTTAAAATGTGTATGTGTGATTTGCAACACAATGTGGTATATAATATAATAATAACAGAGTTGGAAGGGACCTTGGAGGTCTTCTAGTCCAACCCCCTGCTTAGGCAGGAAACCCTACACTACTTCAGACAAATGGTTATCCAATATCTTCTTAAAAACTTCCAGTGTTGGAGCATTCACAACTTCTGGAGGCAAGCTGTTCCACTGATTAATTGTTCTAACTGTCAGGAAATTTCTCCTTAGTTCTAAGTTGCTTCTCTCCTTGTTTAGTTTCCACCCATTGATTCTTGTTCTACCCTCAGGTGCTTTGGAGAATAGTTTGACTCCCTCTTCTTTGTGGCAACCCCTGAGATATTGGAACACTGCTATCATGTCTCCCCTGGTCCTTCTTTTCATTAAACTAGACATACCCTGTTCCTGCAACTGTTCTTCATATGTTTTAGCCTCCAGTCCCCTAATCATGTTTGTTGCTCTTCTCTGCACTCTTTCTAGAGTCTCAACATCCTTTTAAAATTGTTTTACATATAAACTACCTTAACTGAACTTGCTAACCAACCATGCCTCATTCCACCATGTTGCTCCATTTAATCTCACTGAATTGCCACCTTTATTCCTAATCCAAAATAATATTGCAAAGAAATAATGTAGAGGCAGGCTCAGGACTCCGTCTCTCTGCATATCAGCAAGGTAACTCCCTGAAACCTCTATAACAAGAAGCAAATTTGGTGAAAGGTGGGGTGGACAGAAGTCTGCCAAAGAAAGATTCAAGTTTGAAACTGGGTAAGATTCAGCCAGAGGTATAGCAGAGGTTGTAGAGTAAACCATCCCAGAAAAAACAATCTGCCAACGCAACCCTATGAGATAGAAGATTGCACTGTGGCTTGAAGCCCTGCTAGCATTTCCATTCTAAGCCCCCTCCTTCTTCACATGATCCAGAACAAAAATTATTGTAAAGAATTCGAGAAGGCATCTTCTGATTGCTTTTCCTAACCTAGAAAAAGTTTCTTTTTAACTGACACTATTCTATGAATATAAAGCTTTTGCATAGTTTTTATTTTTCTTAAATGGCTCAAATTTCATAAACCCCAAGCACATTTTTGTTTTTTAAATGTTCCAATTGACTATATATCTTGATAACACTTATTACTTTTTAGTCTCAAGAGTGATTAACTTTGCAGCATCGAATTGGAATTTACTTTTTATGTTAATGTACCATTTATAACGATTGGTTAAAAGTTGAGTAGAATTTCATAGTGTGTAATTTCTTGCAAGAAGCACACTCATAAACAAAAGATACATCTGCATCATAGATTTTTTTAGATGTTTAAATCTACATCTGGTGCAATAAAACAGTGCTAAAGTCTTTAGCCTTTTTAATGTATTTGCTACCCCTGTATACTACCCCGTCATATGTAATTGTACTTTTTAAAGAAAACTGAATTATTTATTTATTTATTTATTTATTTATTTATTTATTTATTTATTTATTTATTTATTTGTGAGATTTATATAATGCCTCACAGTGCAAGCACTCTCTAAGTGGTTTACATCAGAAAGCAATGTATATTTATATTGCCCCCAACAATCTGGGTCCTCATTTTACCTACCTCGGAAGGATGGAAGGCTGAGTCAACCTTGAGCTGGTGAGATTTGAACCGCTGACCTGCGGATCACAGTCAGCTAAAGTGGCCTGCAGTACTGCTCTCTAACTGCTGCGCCACCTCGGCAGACAATTATAATAGACAATTATAATGTCTATTCTGAGGAAGGTGATTTGTAATAACTTGCATTTTGTCTCCAGGTGTGAATCTGCTAGCTCTCTACACTATTAAAAAAAGAAAAAGTCCAAAAATATGTACAGTTTTATGATTTCACCCATTTCAGCAACACCATCTTTGTGAAATACTGAACCACAAAAAGCAACACCTCAGTTTGAGGCTGAAAATAACTACTGCAGAAACAACGTAGTGGGTGGCAAACAAAAAGTGCACTGTAAGGCATTTAAACAAATAAGATGAAGTCCACAAGAGATAAAAAGTTATAATTTCCTAAGTGTACATTACTATAAATAATCCTGGGAGCTATTTGCTGAAAAATGCATAGATTCAGTCTGCAATCACATAGCTAGTCTGTAAAAAAAATGCACTCTAGTGTTTGACAGTAGACATAGAGGCACCACATGCATTATTTGGGCAAAGAGTTACTGTGAATAACCCTGTAAAAGCAGCTTTTTAAAAGCCACCTTCTTGAATCTAACCTTCTCTAAACATAAATAGTTGCTATTTCTTCCTTCCATTTCTGTAACCCGTGACAATAGCACAAGGAGAACAATCTTACCAAAGATCTGAGTCTTTAGTGGACTATGACTAAGAACAAATAAAACAAACCATTTTTATCAGTCAACAAAAATTACTAAGTCACTTTGTCAGACCTACCATCACTTAAACCTCTAGGTAGAAATGATCCTTTGCTCCATTTGTTTAGAACGGTATATATTAGAAAAGTGTACTGCACTACTGAAATGCACTTGACTTCTAATAAAACTATGCCCTTCTCAACAAATGGAGCCAAGGATCGTTTCTAATTAGAGGTTTAAGTGGCGGCAGCTCTGACACAATTTAAAATCACAACTAACAAAAGTCGAAGTGCTCCAACACTGGAAGTTTTAAAGAAGATGTTGGATAACCATTTGTCTGAAGTGGTGTAGGGTTTCCTGTCTAAGCAGGGGGTTGGACTAGAAGACCTCCAAGGTCCCTTCCAACTCTATTCTATTCTATTCTATTCTATTCTATTCTATTCTATTCTATTCTATTCTATTCTATTCTATTCTATTCTATTCTATTCTATTCTATTCTATTCATTCCAGTCTAGTCTAGTCTAGTCAAGTCAATGCCATGCTGTTTCTCTTTTTTAAAAAAGGGGAGAAGTGCGTTAAGGGAAAATATAGAAAAGCATTCCTGTCAGCAAATGTAATCATTTATAAGTTGAAAGTGTCAGGAGCAAACAAGCAGACCCACAGGTGAAGATCTCAATTAGCTGTTTCATTGCTCTAGTCTAGCCTATACATAGGAATCTTCTCAGCATGACAGTTTGCACCTAAGTGTGACTAGATAAGGTTCAACTGCATTCAAGAGGGGTCTGACTTCGCCCTCTGGTGCCCACATAGAGATTCCAGACTAATTTTCCGCTTTACCCCCTGGCTTGGCCAGTGTTTTCCCCCACGAAAGGGCAGTATCACCTATGTGAAATATCTATTTCAGAGAAAATTACTTTTTTCACATTCATATTTGATACTGACCTAATTTGATGTTCAAATGCTACTGTAAGAAAACATGAACTACATGTATCTACATGGCCTCTTTGCTCTTGTTGCAGTGAAACAAATAAAGAAGCCATAAATACCCATCATATCTTGATATATAGGAAATTAGGAAACATAACAAATTCAGGACGTAGCTTCATCTTGACATAATTGTCATTCTTTTTGTAGTTTATATTACACTAATTGTTGTGTAATATAATGTCTTTAATATTTATTTAATCTTGTATTGCTTTTGGATCTTATTCATTTTTCCCATTCTCATTTTGTGGCTGTAGTTAGCTTATGCCAATTTTTATATTTTATTTGTTTTATTTATTTTGTAATGTGTTATTATAAGATAGTTAATAATAACAACATATATAACAAATAAATCTAGATTTCTGCACTCACCTGAACTTACATCCTGATCACCCCACTGGCTTATGTAGCGGTTTATACATGAGACAATCTTTAGAGATTTGTCCAGAATGCAATAGCCGGACTGGTAAAACCATTTCTCCACAGCAGAAAAGTACCATTTTGAGATTGCTGCAATTCTGAGTTCCAATTCAAAGTACCAGTTACTTCTTTAAAATCCCTTTATGTCACAATACTGGGCTACATGAAGCATTGCCTTGCCAAAGTTGACTTGTAATTATCATTAGAGAATCTCTCTTGTGAAGTTCAAAGACTAGAAGCAGCCGCAACCTTCTCTCTAGTGATCCCTGTATAATGCTTGTGGATGCGCATTTTTACATTTTTTTTTCTAGGCTGAATTTATTTCCTTTGTTGATTTTATTGTTTTTACATGATTGTACATCATTCAGAGACGTATGATTGGTGTGGAAAATAAATAAAACACAGAGTGCACACACACCCAACTTACAGAGCTAGAATATGACCATTTAAAGATGGCCACTATTGATAATTATAACTCCTTTTAAATGAATATACAACATGAAAAAATAACAGAAGATTCGGGAATCATGAAAACCTTATACTACAAATTTGGATACAATGCAGTGCGCCTTCAGCAATTTTACTGAAACATTTTTTTAAAACCAAGCTATGATTTCAGGGAAAAGCTATCAAGATAACATTCCAAGAGAGATGGCTTTTGAAACAAGCTATTATGTCGAGATCAAATTGCTGGTGCCATTTAGGTTAGTCCACATAGGTATAGGTCTAATGCCCTTCAAATACTTTAATCTAGTATAACTCACTAAAGTGGAATTTATTTTCCACCTTCTCTTCCTTTTAATTAGTTTTATTCTTTATATCTGAATGGAATAATGGAAATAAATTGTGTAAAGGGGTTCAAAACTCTGCCCGTCCTATTCAACAGCAGAGTGCTCTCAGAAAATGCTCTGAACAGAACAGGACCAAATTGGGTAAAGCTGGAGCAACCAGCAAAAGAAAGATCAAGTTTGAAAATGGATGAAATCTAGATCTGAACTCCAGACAAAAGCATCTTACAAAATGTTCCCCCAGGGCCGTCCTATGGAGCAGCGTTTGGGCAGTTGTTCAAAAGGCTGTTAATAGCTCCATTCTATACCCTCGTGGTCCCATGGCCCAAAGCATACGTGCTTCCTAGTGCATGCATACCAACAAACCACAAAGAGCAACGTGAGAAAAAGAAACACAAATATAGACATGTTACTATATTACACAAAAGAAAATGTAGATGCTTCTTATGGCCACTGTGGGTACAGGTGTTGGAAAGAATTTAAGAACTCATAACCTAAATGTTTTCCCCAATTTATTTTTTCTTTGAATTTGTGTTGTCTGCATAGTAGCTACGAAGCTGTCAAAGTTTGTACCCACATTGGGTGTTGTGGAAAAGGGCCCACTTATTCCAGTTCAACTAGAAGAAACTGCCCCAAAATGTATTAGTAACATGAGGAGCTCTTATCTTTGCATCTTTTCCACACAGCTATCAGTACAGCTAAGTGTGAAGGCTATTATGATAACTGCAATTCACAGCAGGAGTAAGAGCAGAATGATTTAGGAGGGAGCAATTGTGGAGAGCCAAAGAAATGACCTTGGGGAAAGTATGCAGCAACAGTTACAAAATATATAAGCCTGGGAAAGGCATTTAAGCATTACAGCATTTAAAACATTAGGGGGGGAAACCTTCAAACTGGCTCTGCCGTAACACTCTGGAGCAGTGTTTGTCAACCTTGGCAACTTGAAGGCGTTTGTCATTTGTCAATTTGTCCAAAATGGTGTAGAGACTCCTGCTTGAGTGGGGGGGGGGTTGGACTAGATGACCTACAAGGTCCCTTCCAACTCTAATAATATGTAAGTGTGGACCTTAACGCCCAGAATGTTGGAGCTGAAGTTCATACATCTTCAAGTTGCCAAGATTAAGAACACAGCACCAGATATATGGAGGGGGGAAAGGGAGAAAATCCTGAGGCTTTAAAGACTCCTAGGCTAGCTCAATAACAGTTCCAGTGAATAAAGTCTGATTCCTAACCTGGTCTATCACAAAGGAGAAGAGTAATATCATCAAATTTTGGCAGTTTTTCACTTGGGAGACAAACCATAAATAGTTCTCTTGATAGGTTCCAACTTGAACAAGGAACTGATAAATGGCTCTTATTCATGGACTCTTCCTCCTCAGTTTCTGCTCTTTCCTTCTGCTTCCTTAAAGATAGCTCTGGAATCCTTTTCTCCCCTTCCCCTGCAAAATATTTTTTTCTTCTTCTCTCACACTTGATCTTCTCAGCCATTATTTTCTGTTTCCTGAGCCTCTTTCTGGAGACCTGCCTCATACCTTTCTCTCCCTTTAAAATGCAAAATTTGGCCTGGGTTAGGCAAAATGCTTAAAGACGTTTTCTCCTGGGGAGGAAAGCTATGGCAAATCTAGACAGCATAATAAAAAGCAGAGACATCACCCTGCCAACAAAAGTGTGTATAGTCAAGGCTATGGTTTTCCCAGTTGCAATGTATGGCTGTGAAAGTTGGATCATAAGGAAGGCTGAGCGCCAAAGAATTGAGGCCTTTGAACTATGGTGCTGGAGAAGACTCCTGCGAGTCCCTTGGACTGCAAGGCGATCAAACCGGTCAGTCCTAGAGATCAACCCTGACTGCTCTTTAGAAGGCCAGATCCTGAAGATGAAACTCAAATACTTTGGCCACCTAATGAGAAAGGACTCAATGGAGAAGAGCCTAATACTGGGAAAGATTGAGGGCAAAAGAAGAAAGGAATGACAGAGAATGAGGTGTCTGGATGGAGTCACTGAAGCAGTAGGCCTGAGATTAAATGGACTCCGGGGGATGGTAGAGAATAGGAAGGCCTGGAGGAACGTTGTCCATGGGGTCACGATGGATCGGACATGACTTCGCAACTAACAACAAAAACAAGGTAAAATGCAAAAACTAAATGCAGCAATCTTGAATATCAATTTGATGTTCTGTTCTTCTGGATGTCAATTCATCAAGAAAATGATATTCTGTATAAATGTTGCCATATTTAAGAGGCAGAAAGACATAAAAGATCATTTTTGTCATTGAAGCCTTGCGCATGCATGATCTCTTAAGCTCATTACTCTTTGTAAGGAAAATGCTCAGTCAGTATTTTTAAAAAATGAAATAGGAAATTTGAAGAAGAGATATTATTCAACAATAACATCATACAAATAGTTCATTATAACGCATACTATTTAGATTTGTGCATACTAAATATCTATAGTATGACTATACTTACTTGCCATCTGCTGGTCGCTTGCAAACACAATGAAATTTGCCACCAAAATCAATGTACAGATCATCTTCTAATATGTAAAATATTTTTCCTGTGACAATTTTGTCTTTGGCAGGTCCCATCTGAATTAAAGGACAGGACCTCAACATTGACGCAAAGGATTCCACATTCTTGGAAGGCACCTAGAGAAAGCAGTCATTTTAATTTAGGAAATTATCAGATTTGATTTATTAACATTCTATTTATTTTTACAGATAAATTTTTATTTTATAGAGAAATTAAGGGTATCAAGAAACAGTAGCAGGAATCATATGAATAATCTGAAACATTCATTCATTGTCCATTGATCTTAGAATAGAATAGAATAGAATAGAATAGAATAGAATAGAATAGAATAGAATAGAATAGAATAGAATAGAATAGAATAGAATAGAATAGAATAGAATAGAATAGAATAGAATAGAGAGTTGGAAGGGACCTTGGAGTTGAAGTGGCTAAGAATGTTCTTCCTATCTCAGGATTAAGGATGGTGAACTACTGTAACCTATCTGCTCTCAGGATCATGCACACATGGTTGTAATCATTATTACCTTTATAATGTATCTTTCCCTTATGTGCTCAAGGTAACGTGTAACGCAGTATGTTCCATTTCATAATAGTTAAAAAACAGCAGGCAGTGTAAAGGCTAGACAATGTGATATCATACTAATTTTGTGCCTGTTGTGTGAGCATGTACACAAATCTGGGGACAAGGGCATTTTACACAGTGGGCATGCAAGCTTAGAAAAATATAAGGTTGCTTTTAAAAAAAATTAAAAGTACTTTATATCACTTCTGCATTTTAAACATTTCTAGTGAAGATCTGCCTAGACCTACAATGAAACAACAGGGTTTTTCAGAATCTCTCCCCAGAGCTTCACATGGCCTTTCTTTTATAGTATTAACAGTTATATGCTGTGAATTTTAATCATTGTTTAAAATAATTGTAAGAGTGGTTTCTACTTTGAAAAATAAATTTAGAATAGTGGTGTCCTTGGTGCCCTCTGAACTTGGCTGTTTTCTTGCAGACATTTCATTACCAAATTAGATAGTATCATCAGATTTACCTACTTTGGTAATGAAATGTCTGCAAGAAAACAATCAAGCTTAGAAAGCACCAAGGAGCCCCGTCGTTCAACCCTGAACTACAAATATTCCCTTCTAAATTTAGAATGCCCTGCTGTATATAGTGGAATTTACTTTCAAGTAAAAATAAATAGCCTCAAATGCTTGTCTTGGAACCTAAACTTCACAGTTCTTAAAGAGTCAGACATACTAATGTAAACCTGCAGCCTAAGTCTGTAATCTGGTATGCCAAAAGTATTCACTTCACTGAATGCTGTAGGACTGCCAGAGATGATCAGGCTACAGGGCTCTTATTTTAACTGCCAACATTTAGCCTCAGATGCATGAAATAACGCAGTAGATCATCATATGTTAAAAAACAAATATGACTGAATATTTTAGGAATAAGATAAATTAGGCTGAGAAGCACAGACAATTTTAAATTATACAATATGCTATCTAGGGCCAGGGGTGTCAAACGGGCGGCCTGCAGGTCAGATGCATCATGCGCAGGCCACACCCACCCCAGCTCCGTGAATGGGAAAAACATCGAGAAACATCACATATTGGCATCATGACACCCATGATCTAGGGTATGAGACGCAAATGTAATGAAGTGGCAATAACACTAAAAATGCACTACTAATTATATGCTCAGCTACGACACAATAAATAACAGATCATTTTCTATCAAATTGTTGCAGAAGTGTATGAGCCAACTACAAAAACAATTTCAGAAGGTATACTGAAAATCTTTGTGCAACAGCTCTATGTCAACACACATGGAACAAATCTCTCTGGGCTTGGAAATAGAAGACAGGTGTACTTAAGATGTTCTTAAGCTAACAAAAGAAAAGCAAAAGAACACACAAATTACTTTATTGCACAAATTATTTAGAAGATTTTGTTTACTAAAAAGAATAGTGCTATATGTGGATACAGATAAATCAAATGAACAGACAAGTTTTGGAAAGGCTGAAAGACATAAAACCAGATAGTTAACACTGAATGAATAATGGAGAGTGAGCAATATATTTTAAAAACAAAGTTTCCTTTTGGATTGTTGCTTACAGAAAAGCCTTTGATTGTATAGATTATGCCAGAAAATTAAATATGTACATATTGGACTAATGAGTATGCCATAATATCTAATTACTTTTCTATGAACCTCTAAAATGACCCATTTGGAAACCAAAAGAAAGACTCGGAAGTAAAAATGAAAAGTGAAATATCTGGATTACATGTCAACATGTCAAGCCATATGCCTTGCAGAGTCACTGCTGTTGACAATCAAGAAAACGGTTTTGTTTTCTGAGTTTAAGGATAGATGGACAGTGTGCTAGAAAGGTAAAGAGATGAATAGAATAGGACTAGAAATAGAATAGAATAAGCTGGAAGGGACGTTAGAGGTCTTCTAGTCCAGCCCCCTGCTCAAGCAGAAGATGGGCCCTAAGAAAAAAAAAATACAACGGCAAACTTATATAAAATAACGAGAGGAGAATGTTCTTATGATAACAAAGATCACAATAGTTAAAGCCGGGGGAAAAGATAGAAGTGTTGTAAAGGGTGCCCAGCATTAGAGATTATAAAGTTGTCTTCGAGCCTAGGCAAGATGGAAAAAGTTTCTCCGTACAGCTTTCAGGTACCGAATTAATTCAGGGTCAGCCTCAGGCCGTCCCCGGACAAAGCATTTAGGCGGAGAGGCTCGAGAGGACCCGTTAAGGCGGCACTTCTCCAGTTCCGGAAGAAAGTGGACACGCGAAAAGAAAGCCGGGGGAAGACTAAGAAAGGATGCACGGAGTATGTACCTTGCTTCCGCTATCGCCGCCAACTTCCCCTTCTTTTGAAGAAGCCTCCCGGCGACAGCCAAGCGTCACCCCAGTTCTGGCGCAGGAGACGCGCCTTCCTACCGAAGCAGCTCCCCGATGTAGGGTTCGCCCAACAGCAGCAGCTAAGAGACCGGCGACTACCATGACTGAAGCCGAGCGCGGCTGGCCAAGCTCCGCCCACACCGGAAGCGGTAACTCTCCAACCCATCTCAACACGACAATCAGAGATTTTGAGGAGGAGCTTCTTAGGCTGTGTCTGGAATAGAGCGGAAGTTCACCAAATGTCATGGGGGAACTCTCGGGTTGAACAGAACCCGATTCCTTCGTTCCGCTGCGGCGCGGAGCTTATGACACTCCGCTGCTTTCTTCATGAAGTTGCTATGCTCTCGCCAGTCTGTGGTTATGTGATGCACGCTTGGGAGCTCAGCTACTCTGTCCTTCTAGGGCGACATAGCAGGTGCTCCTTCTCAGCAAAGCCAAGAATTAGGAGGGAAGGTTGGGAATCCCAGCTGGGACAGAGAATTCACAAATCTTGTTTTGTTTTTGTATACTTTATTTTTTACAAATAACTTCAGGACTGTGAACTTACCCAGCAAACCTTCCTTCCTATTCTCCCCACAGCAATCCCCGAGGCGGGTTGGGCTGAGAGAATGTGACTGGCCCAAAATCACCCAGCCAGCTTTCATGGTTAAGGCAGGATATGAACTCACTTTCCAGCTTTCTAGCCCTGTGCCTTAATCACTAGGCAATTCACGATCTTGAAAGTGTCCACTTCAATAGTAAGTGCTCTAATAAATCAATAAATTGTATTTATTTTGTTGAGTCCCCATAAAAGAGGCTAGAGGCGAGGCGGTGACTTCAGCTCTTTATTCTGTTTCAGTACATACTTCAGCAATGCATGGTCTGTGGCAGGGATTTAAATAGGGAGCCCAGCACGCAGGCAGCCAATCAGGCTACGTCTATGCAAATCCCTGGTCGGACTGGAGTGAGAACTTCTCCAGTCTTTCAATACATTACATATTTCATCATAATTGGATCACTTAGGGTATTAAGTGAATTTCAGATCCCCCCCCCCCAAATTCCATGCCTTCTGGCTCCATCTGTTTCTCCATTTCTCAAATATCAGTACATGTAAGTCTTCCACTCAACTTTTTAACATGTTCGTGAAATTTTCTCAGAAATATCCAGAATTAAGCTATGGTTAATTATACTGTAAAACTGAAAGCTCAAAATAACTGCACATGTATGAACATCCTATTGCTTAATAATTCAGAGTAACTAAATCAATTGTGTCTAAGTTACCAAAGTTTAAAAACATATACACTGTTGTTCTATCAAGAAGTTCAGTCTTTATTTTTTTTCAACTACTGCCGCCTTGTGGTTCTTACTTGGAAGTTAATTATAGCAAGAATTGTTTTTCCAAAATCTAAAATAGCTGTTTTATTCCTGACGAACTGAACCACAAACTGGCCTAGTGGGTTCACAAATCCAGCTTGTATTGTGTGTTGGGCAATTCAATCAGTTGGGTGAGGTAAACCTTAACCATGGTTAAGCATGTTATAGTTGCACACTAGTGAATGTTAGTACCTAGAGTACCCTAGAAGATAAACTTTTCAAAGGAGACATCATGGATTTAGTATGCCACCTAAAACCACCATTCAAGCCATCAATAAATTGGCAAAAGGACAAAATGTAATACTTATCTGCAAATCCATTTTTAGAATATCAAATGTTTGGTTTTTATCTGTCTATATTAATTATTGGGTATAACTGAAGGCTTGTACACCTTTGGGGAATAAGGATTTCCTAAAACAAATATATTTTCATTTATTCTCATATGTTGTACCTTATGTCTCAAGGCTGCATCAAAATGTATCTCCATTTGTAAGGAAAACTAAAATTTATCTATAATAAAGTTATTTATTACTTGTGCTTTATAATCCAAAATTGTATTATGCTGCTTTGGAGACTCACCCATGGTTATGACCACATGCACACATACAGCCCAAGATTATAAAAGACTTTACAATCTTATAATCCTATTTTGCTTCTTTAGGGTATCTTTACATGGCAGTTTTCATCTTGTTTTCCACTATCTAAGCTCTAACATACGAAGCCAATATTTATTTTACAAAAGTTCTAACTGCAATTGCAGTGCAGAATTTGTATGTGTGTGGAAGAGCATATGAGTCCAAAGCACAGCAAGAATTCAGTACATATAAATAGGGAAAAATTCAACTGAACAAGGTTGTTGTAAACAAAAACAAAATCACACTATATGAAACTGACTGGAACAGTTAAGAAGGGATTCTCTTATAAAAAAGACTTATACCCAGCACAACTTAGTTCTAATGGAGCTGGGGAAAGGATGGTGGAATACAGCTTAGGACAGGGGTCTCCAACCTTGGCAACTTTAAGACTTGTGGACTTCATCTCCCAGAATTCCTCAGCCAGCAACTGGCTGAGGAATTCTGGGAGTTGAAGTCCACAAGTCTTAAAGTTGCCAAGGTTGGAGACCCCTGGCTTAGGAGACATGGTGAAGCAAGAGAAAAACCAATAGAAAAACAAACTACCTAAAAGCTGCATGTGCAAGGAAAAAAAAGCTTTGAGCTGATATATGAAAAATCAGAAAACTGCCAACTTAACTCTCTAAAACAAGTTGACATCATGACAACAAGCAGATCCAGGGAGCAATACACAGTGTGTTAAGAATTATAGCTAAGTATTTTAAAGATAACTAATATGCAACTGAATTCAAAGTAAATATGCATACAACTGAACTGTATGAAATATAGAATCATGTTTGAAAACATTCAGGCAGCCTTTTGTGTTTGACAAATACAATGCATTTTATTTGTATATGTAATCAAGTATTCAGATTAAATTTGAAATGCTACAGAAAGCTGTCAAATACAGCGTAAGTTGACTTATATGATGTGTAACCTTTTTGGTGCAGCTATAAAGACAAAGCCCAAGTTACGGTGCATCTTAAGGATGTGTTCTAGTTCAGTTTAAGCTTGGTGATTAAAAGTAGCAAAAACATATGCAAAACATATTTTATAAGGTGCCAAAAAACAAACATATAAAGGTGGACTACATTTTGCTTCTGCAAAATCAAATCTTTTTAGAGCAACAAATTTAATTAACATTTTATATATGAAATTGACCTATGATTGCAATATTTAAATATATTCTCAAGCTTCAACATGGGTTTTCAATTTAGATAGGCTCCTATTTCATTGAAGGCCTTTTCTTACAGATGCAAACTCCTAGAATCCATGTACATAGATGTACAAACTGCCCACAGCTTCAACCAATTATAATTGAGAGGAGGATGGAATATACTGTCCCATGATTTAAATTCACGAGAGAGGACTAAACACATAACACTTTTAATAGCATGGAATGATTTGAAAGCACTACTGTGCTGTATTAGGCTTTTACATTTATCATCTGCTTCATGCCTGTAAACTCATTTTAGTTCTGCAACTTTCAGTAGACAAGGCAAAAACTGAATTAAGTCCGCCTGTAACCTCCAAGGAAATCTCAGGCTGGGATCTGTCAAAAGAAATATTTTCTGGAGAACTTCAATAAATCACAGATGACATGCTTGGAAGCTACCCTTCTTCAGCTTTGAAAGCTGCAAAAAAAAATGTGGTACAGTAGCCACTGCAAAACCCAAACCAATTTATTTGGCCAAAGACTATTAGTAAAAGAGTATCAATTAAGAGTATCCACTTAATGGCTAGAAGGAGACTTTCAAGGTTTGTCTGTGAAAGCAGACATGAGGTGATGGCTCATAATGTAAATGTCACATGTGCATAATGTTCCAGCTCTGTTTTTAATTTTTTGTAATGCAAAAAATTTAGTGATTACCTAGACTGGAATTAAGCCTAATCCTCAAAATACATAAAAATTCCTGTCCTGCAGATTAACAAAGGCAAGTGTATTTTCCTATTTCAAAAATACTCTGAACCTCGAGAAACTATTAAATATTTGGAAAGCTAAGTGCTAAACAGAAGAACATACTGGAGGAGTCAACAGCAGAGGTGATGCACTTCAGCATTTGCTTGCAGCATCTGGCAGTGGACAGTACAAAGGTGAGGCAATCATTGAGTCTCCTCTTCAATCTGCTTTGGAGTAGCTTCTGTGGCACTGGCGTTGGCAGCAGAATTCAAGACATCTCCAAAGTCAGCTCCAGCAGGCTTATTTCCCCCAACTTTAGACTAAAAGGGCAATTTAAAACTTTTATGAGGATAATCTCTGGGTACTGTAAATAATTTATGTGATGACTGTACACTTATATATTTAGCAGTCATTTACCAATTTAAGGCAGCACATCAACTTAAGAAGGGTTTCCATACAACTATAAAACTCCCCCCTCCTATCCAAAATACCCTTTTAGCATTTTTCTGGGAAATATGGCATTTCAACAGCTTTGCGGTAATTTGTGGCAAAATACTGGAGGATTAAAAAAAAGACCTCTAATACTGAAGAGGGCAATTTTTCCATTGGAATATATTTACGCCCTATTTTATGTTAGAACACTTTTTTTATTTGCACAATTCTTTGAATGGAAACTATTAGACCTAGGAAGTTTCTCATCTTGGCTTGCTAAGAGTGTCAACTCAGAACCTTTTACCCAAAAGCAATTCTAAAAAAAATTTCCAGTTCTTCAGATCTGCTACAAGTACACCATTCAGAATTCCTAGCAACGTGGCTTTAGTTGGTTTCATGGGTAAAAGTATTTAATACTACTGAGTGGATTCATAATTTTCAGAATGCTGACATCATATTATGTACTAATAAAGCTAAAAAGTCCCGAAGTGTAATAAAAGCACTTTCCACTACAGTACAATATTTCCAAAGGTATTCAAGCTGAATCTACTTGTTCTACTTTCAAGAAGAAAAGTTCTTCTCTATTCTATCTTGAAGTTGCAATAGTGCTAAATGTAAAATTCATCCCATAGTTGGGAGAAATGTAAGTGTTAAATTACCAGTATCTTGGTAAATCAATTCCTTGGTAACCAATTCCTTCTCCTTTAACAACACATTTTATTGTTAAAATTTACCTTTATGTTTTCCACTTTTTCTTCAAATGACTTGAATGTTGGAGAATTTCTAATTTAAAAAAAAGAAAAGAAAATGATTTTAAAGTTAGAAATATACATGTAATCTCAGATAAAATAGGGGGAGCCTACAAACAAAATTAAATAGTATTGCATAATATTTAAGATATAACCTCTGATACTTTAAATTTAGTAAGCACCCTTCTTCCTCATCACAATCTGGTTAGCAATGAGGATTGTACTAATTTTTAAAAGGGTTATCACCCTCATTCTAGATTTGTTTACTGAATTCTATAGTTACATGA
The DNA here is from genome assembly GCA_023053685.1 of Diadophis punctatus similis. NCBI lineage: Eukaryota > Metazoa > Chordata > Lepidosauria > Squamata > Dipsadidae > Diadophis > Diadophis punctatus. The sequence goes on from JALIGW010000003.1 coordinate 174,334,877, forward strand.
ATTTTACTCTGAATTAAGTTCAAAGCTGTACCTTTACAAATAGGCTTTCCTCCGCTAAACAAACTATTGATTACATTTTTAGTGTATCTCTTACTTTAAATACAGATGAGTAGCCAAGCAGCTTATATATAAATCTGATACTATATATATATAGTATAGCAACCAAAATGAGAGCCATTCCTATTCACATATAGCAAGTTTGGGCACTCTAGCAAACAACACATACTTTACCTCATAGCAGGCATACTAATTGAATGCTGTAGACAGCGTATACTAAATGGCAGCATTAAAAGAAAGGAAAATCTGGTTATAAAGACTGATAAGAATGTCCCTGAAGAGAATTGATATTTTTTGACAGTACTGTAATGGTAGAATTTGTAAAAGAATAGAGGAGTTTCAGGTGCCTTTATATGATGATTCATACTTTTTCCAAACCTTTTACACATCTCATTTGAAAGAATAAATGCCTACACTCTGTAGGATAATAAGCAACATTTAGAAATAAGAATATGATTCTATATAAAAGTATAGAATATGCTATATAAATAGTTTTTCAAAGTATTGTAAATATGCAGATATCTGAAGATTTCAAGAAAATAGTGTCAGAACAGATAATTCTTTGCATTAAGTGGTTTGTTTTATTTGTGCCGGTAGATCAACCAGATGATTCCAGCTTTAATTTGACATATAAATTTTGGTTTATCTAAATATTTTGTTAAATTCAAGTTTTATTAATAACTGTCCTACCTTCAACCTGCATATATATATGTGTGTGTGTGTGTGTGTGTGTGTGTGTGTGTGTGTGTGTGTGTGTGTGTGTGTGTGTGTGTGTATATATATATATATATATATATATATATATATATATATATATATATATATATATATATATATATATATATATATATATATATATATATTCTGAGGTTTTCACGGGTGTTTGTATGTAGGTCTTTGGGTATTCGGGTTTTCTCCCGCGTGAAATTGGAGGTGTCTTGGCGACGTTTCGATGAAGTCTCATTCATCATCTTCAGGCTGGTGTCTTCTGCTTCCTGCTTCTAGGAGCAGGAAGCAGAAGACACCAGCCTGAAGATGATGAATGAGACTTCATCGAAACGTCGCCAAGACACCTCCAATTTCACGTGGGAGAAAACCCGAATACCCAAAGACATATGTATGTATGTATGTATGTGTGTGTGTGTGTGTGTATGTATGTATGTGTGTATATATATATATATATATATATATATATATATATATATATATATATATATATATATATATATATATATATATATATATATATATATATATATATATATATATATATATATATATATATATATATATATATATATATATATCCTAATGCTAGGGAATGAAATTCAGAGCTATAGTCTATATATATATATATATATAGCTATAGCTCATTATATATTTATAATGAGCCGAGGTGGCGCAGCAGTTAGAGGCAGTACTGCAGGCCACATTAGCTAACACTGATCCGCAGGTCAGCGGTTCAAACCTCACCGGCTCAAGGTTGACTCAGCCTTCCATCCTTCCGAGGTAGGTTAAATGAGGACCCAGATTGTTGGGGGCAATATAAATATACATTGCTTACTGGTGTAAACCGCTTAGAGAGTGCTTGCACTGTGAGGCGGTATATAAATCTCACTAATAAATAAATAAATAAATATCAGTTTGCCAGGACACACAAAAATCTTGCATCCTGGTGCAGAAGCATTTTTCTGTAAATCCTCATCAACTGTACAATAATTCAAAACCATATCAACAATTTAATTCTAAGTGAGGGTAATTGGGAGTTTTCAAAGTCCACGCAGGGGATTTCACAACAATCATAACATGCTAATACTGAGAAAACCTTCTATTTTTATAGCCTGGGCTGCCTACTGCTCCTAATTCAAATTTCATATTATTTCCTTTTTGTTTATTTGTGCTTTAAGAGAAGCTTGTAGCAGTGGAGAGATCATGCAAATATATTTTACTCAAGTTTCTGCTAGCCATCTAACTCAGTGTAAATTGCAAAATTCTCAACCAATCATGTACAGAAAAAAGTTTTAATTAAAAAACCAACACTACTCGGTGGTATTTTGTATTAGAATCAAAATTATATCTATAGCAATCAAAATTACTTGAATCAACATTATATCCATAATAAAAGCAAAATCTCTACGGCCTTTTACTGTCCTTCGATCATTGTTTTTGTTTATTATGCTTCACATCTATAAGGCAACCGAAATTCTTTTGAGTGTATTACGTCAGTAAAATCTAAATCAGTTGTTTAATTGCAAGTAATAACACAGGAAAAGCATAGAGAAGCCATTATACTGATGTCACCATTAGAGCTCTGTTGCCTGTCTGTTGGTGACAGTCTGCTGAAACATTTCAAAATGACAGCTGAGAAAGTGTTTGTATTCGTCCACAATCTATAGAGATTCTGCAGCACAGATTGTATTAGGCTTTTTAAAAAAAAATCTGGTACAATTAAGCTCCATTACAACATAAATAACTGGGGGGTAGAAATAAAACATACTTCACATCTTCCAGCTTCTTTGTGATAGCAGAACCCACTGTTGAGAAAGCAGCAGACGCTTTCTGTCCAGCCTGAGACAATGTTTCTGATGTCTTCTTATACCTAGATTGGAAAGTCAGTCAATTTATGTTATCACGGTTTTTCTACCCCCTGAACCTTAAAGGTTCAGGATGTAACTATTTCCCTTTCAGGACGTTTAAAATTAAGATGCAATGTACCCCCCATGAAAAGCATAATAAAGCCTTTTAATGAACTAGAATTTCCAACTGAATGTCAGCTTTAGATTGAATTCTAAACGAAGCTTTCCTTTCATCTAGTAAGATAAATTAAGGTTACTGATCTGTTGCCAGGGTTTGTTATTGTATTTGATTTTTAAAAAGGCAACTACGTACAAGAAAAGTCAGATCTCTTTCATCTTAGACAATGATTGGCCTTCAGCTACCAACATTTTAAAAAATTGAAGTCTTTATTTAGTAGTAGTGGTAGTACCGTGTTTCCCTGAAAATAAGACCCTGTCTTATATTTTTTTGAACCCTGAAATAAGTGCTTGGCCTTATTGCCATGCACTCAAAAGCCCGATTGGGCTTATTATCAGGGGATGTCTTATTTTGGGGGAAACAGGGTAGTAGTAAATTGGACAAGGATATTGATATACTTGTTAGCAGAATTCTAAATATTACCTGCCTCAAAATCATCTGCCATTCTACTTTAACTAATAAAATTGCCATGACATAGATAGTACATACATATTAAACATTTTAAAGCTCTCTTAATGGAAGAAAAACCCACAAACAGCTATATTCACACGTCCTGCTAAACCATCATGTGTTTGGTTTGATTTTGTCTACCTGTAGTGTGTGAACCCTGGTTTTACGATTATAAAACATGATCTATGGTCTAACATTTTGTCTAAATTAGACTATAATGGCTTGTTTAATCATCATGTTTATACACTAGAAAAAAGCAATAATCAGATATCCATGCAGAGAATTCAACTTTCCACTCCAGTAGATCCCAATTAAAAAAAAAAACCTGCCTCCTTAGATCTCAAATTATAGATTTTTCTGGACAATATCCAAAGAAGTCAACTAATTAAATTCAAGTACTTTCACATCACTCAAATAGCAAGATAAACATACGCATTTGTTGAAGTTACATCTTGCCACCCTTTGGAAATATTTTGTTTCAGCTCCTGCAGTGAAGTGATGCCTAGTTTCCTCTTTATTTCAGCTAGATGCTTCTCTTTGGCAGCTAACACCTGTGACAACGTCAGGATTTCTTCTTCTACCTATGGGACAGAATCCACAAAGCAAAGCAACGAAAAGAACGTTACTAATAAGGAAAATACTCTATTTCACACAATTACTAGCATTTCTTTTAGAAGATTTGTATGTATATTTTACTACATATTTCAACATACACACTAGACAGAATGGAATCAAATACATTAGGCCAGTTCAATAAGTGTCTAGTATTCAACCTCTGTATTCTAGTTCACAGGCAGTATCTCTACTACGTTTCATAAATTTAAGCAAAAAAAAAAACACCTTTCCATATCATAAACTTGCATAAGTGCTTTATCAAATCTCAACTTTACTATGAATCTACTACAACACTATATATTTATTTAACTAATTTGTATAACTTCTATGTCAACAAGTGGCTGGGGGCAGAGAAGAGTTTCAAGGAAAAAAATAACTGCACCACAAATAGAAAAAATAAAATGCATAGCAGCCGAGGAAAATATAACCAGCAACTTAACACAGCAAGTGTGGGTCCTTTCACAGTAAGGGGTCAAGGCCCTGATACAGGTCTTTAAGACCTCACAAAAGGCTAGGCGGCTTTGGGCCATCCTAATCTCCAGCAGGAGAATTTTCCATAAGATCGGCATAATGGCAGAAAAAGCACATCTTCTAGGCTCCACCCATGGGCATTTCTTAACCAATAGGATTCAAAGCATGCCCAACCTTCTCACCCAAATTGGATGGGTAGACACAAATAGGCAAGAGTTGGTCCCTAATATGACCCAAAATGACCTTTAATTACTGTATGAGATTTTCTACAGAAGAGCAGTCTGTAGGAAGTATAGCTTGGGGTGTCATCATTAGACAGATGGCTTTTTTTAAGTCCATAGGGAAGTGTTAGGGGAAGACTTAGATTATTTTAAAGAGATGAAATGGGTGCCTTGAGCCAAGCAGGGGTTTACGGCATTCATTTGCTTCGTTGCTCCACCAAACGAGAAATCAGCTTAATTTGTAAATTTCTGTTGATTATGGAAGTTGAAATAGGTAGCCTCTCATTTCATTCCAACTCACCCAAAACATTAAATAGATGTTTAACATTTTAGCTCCCCTGCTATGACTTTCCTAAAGGATACCCCCATACCATTCAGATCTTCTTGAAAAACCAAGCTTATTTTATTCACAGCAACATCAGAAAAAGGGCACATTGACAACACATACATTATGTCAATAATAATATGTTCACAGTCAACATGCAGGCAGTTGTATTTGTAGTGCAGAACCTCCAATAGAGTTAACTGGGGTTAAATTTTAGATCCTCTCATTCTGATGACATCTCTAGGCATAATCCTTGCAGCCCTTCAGAAGGACAGAAAGCAGAAGTGTGGCTTCCAGATTACCATGATTTCTTAAATCATAGTTAAATACAACATGGCTTTGCGCAATCTGTTAACTCAATCATTTTATCTTTGCCAAATATAGGTGTATAAGTAAATGTTCCTAATTAGTGTTAAAGATTGCACAAAAAGTTACCATTCCAAATTAAATTTACCTTAGCGAGCTCTCTTCTAAGCTCTTCTTGTTCTTCTTCAGAGAGAGCTTCTACATCAATTGCAGCAACCGCATCTTCTCCTTCAGGAATAGCTTCATTTTTCAGCAGACCTTTAAAAAGCAGATCAAAATTGTCAACCTGGCATCACACTACAAAGATGTTCCACAGTGAGGTAGAATGGTAGCCAATAGGACAGGCTAGGTATGAAAAAAGGACTGATGTACTGCAAGATGTGAAAAAAGCTAAGTATCAAATGTGAAGTTCAACTGACTAAAGCTCATTTTAGGGAAATTATAAAAATTATAAGTCAGGGGGCAAAGAAACAGGTTGTTGGTGCGTTTTGGGGTTGTTGTTTTTCTTCTGTAATTTAAATGCCAAGTCAAGAATCAATTCCAATCAAAACCCAGACAGACAACTTAGTTTCAAGTAGCACATTTCATCATAAATAGCTGCAAGGACTAGAGCACACTATTGATGGTTGCTCCTCTCCCCGCCCTGTCTAACAGTAAGCCATGACAAGCAATTTTACTTAGCCATCCTTTCTGATCCACATGACGTCAATGCCCTGTTCTCATTTAAAGTGAAAATTTAAAGTATAGCTGGACAGAACTTCCTAGCCCTACTGTAATTTTTGATTATTTTGATTATTTTGATTAAACAAAGTATTGGACCACAAGTTGATGCTTCACTGTGGGCTCCCTATATCCAGGAGCCAATCCTATAAATGAACCTGAACCAGTTATTTTATAACTAAGAATATTACCGATTATTATATTGCAAAGCAATTACAACAGCAATAGCTCCAAGCATAACCCTTTTCTTTTAGATCAAGAATAAGCAACTCTTCTATTGGTCTAACTATGACTCATGATGTCCTGATTTGCCAGTAGGCTGTAGGAGCTGTCACCCCTCTCCCCCCCAGTAAGTTGATCATATTTTGAGTGGATGCCAACGTCCATTTTCCATTCTCAGTTATTTTTGATCTTATAGTCGCTCCATAGAAATTTGACAACTCAGTCTTGGGGTGCTGTAAAGCTGCAACTGAGGTGGCAAACTCCTACATGCATTACAGCATATAATCTCCACCCACTGCTAGTAAATGTATTTATTTATAGAAGGTGGGGAGGGGGAGAGAAGCAGAAGTATGAATTCCTGTTGGGGAGAATTACTTCTGATGAAAAACCAAGATGCCCTGCTTAAAAACAGTTTAATAAAGACTGAAGAAAGCTCAGCCATATTTGATAATGATCAGTTAAATTAGTAAAACATTCCTAATAGTGACCTGCTTTGCTTAAGAGAAAAAAAAAATTAAGTCACTTGTGATATTTAGATTTTGGTTCTACTGTGTGGCTTCCCTCTCCAGTCTTACTGTCCTCCGAAGATTTTTCATTTCAGACTTTCAAAACACTAGCCCCCTTGGCCTTAAAAGTAGCCACTGAACTTAAGAAGCAAAACTTGGAGAGATTCATGACACAGCGTATTGCAGTAACTGTCAACAATGAGCACATACTCATCTCCAGACCCAAGATACCGCAAAGAGTATGCCCATCCTCCTCCCCTCCCATAATATACTGTCACAGAAATTTCTTTCTACTGTTCTCATTTTAGAGGAATGGCATTTAATGTTACAAACAATGAAGAAGTGACACAGCAAACTATTTGCTTCCAGACCTGAAGAAATTAATACCATGGCAATTTATTAGAGTCCCTGAGATTTGAAAAGAGTCAGAAGTTACCTGCATGGCGTGCTACCCATTTGCAGTAGTATTGAGTTTATGGCCTAACTGAATCCTAGAGTATAGTTACACTGAATGAACGAACAAACTAACAAACTAACAAACAAATAAATATGAAAGAATTACAGGGTATGAGAAAAGATGCTTTTACAGAAAGTGATCTACAATTCCAGACTTTTTTTTCTCTCTCATCAAGCCCCGCCCTTCTCAGTGCCCCCAAATATGGGCCAGAGTTGATACTAACAGATTAACAGAGGCGGAAGGGACCTTGCAGGTCATCTAGTCCAATCCCCTGCCCAAGCAGGAGACCCTTACATCTGCCTCTACCTAGGATTGAACTCACAACCTCCTGATTGTGAGGCAAGAGCTCTACCTCTAGGCCACAGCACCTGCTTCCAAGAGATCCAAGAATTCCCTGGAACCATCAGAAACTATTCAAGAAAATACTTAAATATTAACAGAGTATCAAGACAACATCGAGACTCCGTAATTCATACAGAACATTCCAACAGTAGCAATTTAAAGTTTTTCTAGCTATGGATTAAGCAGGTGACTGATCCAGAGAATCTGTTCTTCCATGCCTAAAGGAGATATGAAAAGATCATAAAGATAACTCCATAGCATACTGTTTATTCCATTATAAGGATACCTAATCAAAATGTCTAAAGGTGATATACAAGGGATTAAAAACATAAGGTCACTTTGCTATAGGTTAGAGATCTGCATGTGCAGGGTTCCCTATGAAATCTTAAAGCAGTTTTCACTACTTAGCAGACAGGACTGAGAAAATATTCTGAGGATGCTACACCAAACTGAAAGCATACACTGAGTGACTTCTAGAATTCTTTCTAGTCCCTTTACAGCATTGATCATAGGAGGCAACTTTACTCTTAGTAAAGTAATATGCTGTGTCTTTGAATGTGTACACTGAGAAAAAAAGGATGGGCCACATGTGCTTGCTATTAAGTCATAGACCAGGATATCTTTGGGACCGCATTCTGCCTCATACTTCCCTCCGACCGGTTAGGGCCCACAGAGTTGGCCTTCTCCAGGTCCCGTCGGCCAAACAATGCCGGCTGGCGGGCCCTAGGGGGAGAGCCTTCTCTGTGGCTGGCCCCGTGCTCTGGAACCAACTTCCCCCAGAGACCCGAACCATCCCCACTCTGCTGGCCTTCCGAAAAGCCGTTAAAACATGGCTTTTCCTGCAGGTGGGGGGGATAGCTTAATCCACCTGAGATCACCCCCCAAGTATGTATGATATCGAATGGATGTTGTTGTTTTAATATTGTTTTTAAAAATTTGTATTTGTTTTTTTTTAATCACTTGCATTTTGATTATTCTTGTATTTTTTCCTGTTGTACGCCGCCCTGAGTCCTTCGGGAGTTGGGCGGCATATAAGAATAACAAAATAAATAAATAAATAAATAAATAAATGTGATCAGAAAGCGAAAGGTGGATTAGAATATAATTTTACAACATTCCAAGTCAAAATTTTACAGGCTATTGCCATGGGATATATTAGGCGATTATTATTTTTTTACCAAAATATTTCTCTTTGCAGTTTTTGGCTAGATTTACCTCATTTTCAAACTTAATTTTCTCCTGTGATATAATGTTGTATTGGTTTTGAAAACTTATCATGCTTATGGATAGAAAGACTGAGTTCTAAGACACTTTATATGTTATATTAATTACAGAAAACTTAAATCTGACATCATTCACTTAGAGCAAACATGGAAAATTTAAGTTGCAATGGAAAGTATATAGATTTTTTTCAGTAACTGAAAAATAATGGGGTACTATTTATTATGAGTAATATGCAAACTGTTTATCACACAGTATGTAGCTGAAAAAAGGTATAGAATTTTCCAATCATAAATCCCTTTTCCTTTCACCATGAAGAAGAGTAGGAAGACAAAATATTCTCAAACCTGACATGCTAATTTACTGCAAGTTGTCTGGAATACGCTTTTTATAATTATTATTGATTTATTAATTTGTTTGCTGCCCATTTGATTGCCAGGCGACTCTGGGCCGCTTACATTATTGCAATATTTGCAAACTCCTGCAAATTCATAATGAGCATTTTCCAATATTTAAAATTTACAAAAGTTTCACTCAGTCCATTTAGAAATTAAGATGCCTACAAGTAGTAAGGATATATAAAATGTGGGGTGCTCCAGGGGTTGCTGAATTACTGCTCTGAGCATTCTACACCATGGACCGCGTTGTCCGAGACTATTTAAGAACTGCCACTGGGCAACATTAGAATGTTTGCTCCTGGTTTAGAAATTAATGCTAATTAATGTTTATTTAACACTATTTATAAATGCTCCTATTGTATAATATTTGGAAGTATCCAAAGCACAATTCGCATCATTGTGAAGATTTAGGGGCAGGAGGCAGATGAAACAAACAAGTGAGTTTTGTCATGAACTAAGGAAACATCAAATCTACTACTTCCTGCTCTGAAGCCAAATTATACCTCTAGGCTGCCAGCTACTTTGAAGTTGTTGTAATCATATAGGAAAATCAAATTATATACTAATCAGAAGGCCTCAAAATCACTTAGAAGAGTACTATTGCTTGTTAATGAACTACAGAGGCAAAAATTGCAAAATACAATGAACGATGCTTGAACACTTTTATTAGCAAAAAATCTAGAATAACTGTGCAACTTGCTATTTATATCTAAATAGTATGTTATGAATTTCCTAAACAGCTGCATCCATCATCTAAGATGAGTTTTATTTAATCTCTAAAAGAGAATTCACATCGAATACATTTGGAATGCTAGTTTTTAATAATTACATTTTAGGTATACAGTCATTTCTATTTTCCATGGATCAGAAACCAATGTTCTACAACCCTAAGAGACTCAAGGCAGGTTTAGAAGTTGCATGGCAATATCAAATATCAAGATTCCATTTCATTTATTCGTGTTCTAAACTAGGCTTTCAATAGTTTCTATCTAAACAGTAATATTCCTGTACACACTAAGATTACAGTACAAAAAAGGCTTGTTTCTAAATATTGAGAATCTTTTTACAGTATGACTGTTTTCAGAACCTTATTAAACATTAAAAGCAAGCTGAGCTGTTATCTGCTCTTACAATAGTACTCATTTTCAGAACATTACAGATATTCAAACACAAGAGAGTTACCGGAATTCTTCAGTACAGGAGATTCAGGAGGAGAGAAAGTCATGCTGGGCAATAAATAAAGGTAGTTTTTATTAACTCCAGTGTCAAAATCAAAAGGAGATTTGTAATCTTCATAGAGATCCATATCTCGCCAGTCCATCACAGAGATCTTAGAATGCATGAGCACTCATTCTTTCCTCTACCTGGTGACACAGCCATCTTTCTTATTCGCTTTGCACCACTGTGCCTTTGCCCTGAAGTATGTCTGAAGCTGATCTGATCATAAGATTTAGGCTGCCAGATTGAAATGTCACTGCAGAAATACTTCTTTATTGCATGGACTAATGCAGGCAGCAAACCAGAAATATGTGGTTTACGCCCCCTCAATACACCAGAATGGTCTTTAGACATTAAATACCTATGATCCTGGAAAGCCTTAGCCCTTGCTGGATTATACCAAGAATTTTTAGGTTTTTTTTAAAAGTGTCAGCTGACTGCTGTTGCACCAGAATATCCTTAATCTTCTAGGACACAAAAGGATTACTAGACATAATCTATTCTATCAGCCATCTGTGTAAGACTTCATGCTTGATTAATGGAATAGATTTTTTTCCTCCCAAAAATACAAGCCGAGTTTTGCAGCCGTTATCCCTGCAAAAAAATAAGAGTTACATCTATTTCTTGCATTGTAGGAATGCATATTTAGCAGTTATACAAAAGAGAACTGTATTCTATTTCCTAGTATCTCATATAAGCTTTGAAAAATATTTGTTTCTTATCTTAGAATAAAATAAAGAAAACACCTTTCTTAATTCACACCCTTGCAACTTCTAGCATTAACTGGATATGAAGCTGTTGCACATTCTAAGTTTTAATAAATAGACTGAGATGAAAAAGATCCAAGGCCTCAGATGAAACTATCCAATGTGTTATCTCAGCTTCAATCTGTATTATCTTAAAAACTACAATTTGGCTACAAAGTCTGAAGACTTCATCCAAGACTGGAGCTGAGGTGGCGCAGTGGTTAAAAGCAACACTGCAAGTTCAGCTGACTGCTAGTTCAGCAGTTCAGCTGTTCAAATCTCACCGGCTCAAGGTTGACTCAGCCTTCCATCCTTCTGAGGTGGGTAAAATGAGGACCCAGATTGTTGGGGGCAATATGCTGAACTCTGTAAACCGTTTAGAGAGGGCTGTAAAGCACTATGAAGCGGTATATAAGTCTAAGTGCTATTGCTATTGCTAAGACCTGGCAAATGACATCTATGCACCAATGTAGGATTCTCCTCATTTAAATTCTAAAATAAAGTCATGGATTATTGAATGTTAAATATATGTGCAAGCATGAATGAGTAAACATCTGTATACAAATCTAGCTTGTTTCTCAAATCAGAAGAATAGGACTTGCTTCAAAATCCTGTTCTGCTTTTCAGTTGAATGCTTGATCAATTTGCTTTATCTGTCTGTCATCCCTTATGAATGCTGTTATTTCCCCATATTCATTCAATGGAACACCTTTTCTAAGGGCTTTTTCTGAATACAGTAACTCTTACTGGGAATCAGAATAGTTTCTTCTCAAGTTTGTAATTCCTGTTCTTTGGACAGAGAGCTGTCCAAAGAGACACTATTTTATCACTAAAATCTATTAATAAACTGCTGCTATTATGCAAGTCTTACTTGTTAAAGTCAGAAGTTATAGCAAAAATATCAACTTGGGGGGGGCAATGTTAAAAAAATAATAATCCTTTTCAAGATTTATAACTAATAAAAGTTGGGTTTTGTTCCCTTTACTTCAGTGTTTCCCAACCTTGGCAACTTGAAGATGTCTGGACTTCAACTCCCAGAATTCCCCAGCCAGCGAATGCTGGCTGGGGAATTCTGGGAGTTGAAGTCCAGACATCTTCAAGTTGCCAAGGTTGGGAAACACTGCTTTACTTGAAATTAATGTGGGAAGCCCCCACCCCACCCCCAGAAGAATGAAATATTTTGGGAAATATTAAAAAAGGCAGAATGGTAGGATTAGAAAGCAGCCCCTCACCCAAGAGATGAGTTTGGTTGAGAGAGAGAGAGTGGCCCAAAATTACCCTATTGGCTTTCATGTCTGAGATAGGACTAGAATTCACAGTGTCCTGATTTCTAGTCTGGCTCCATTTAAAATCTGTTTTCTATATATGTGATGATGTTTTTGTATTTTGCCTTTTTCTTTTTTTTTTTATTTATGTATACTTAAGAAAATGAAATATTAGAAAAGACTTTTCAACCCATTTGTTCATTTTTATTAAATCATACTGATTTGCTCACTGCAGAAATTAATATTAAATCATAGTCTGGGGTAATTCGCCATTTTGGTCAACTGACAAGAAATATATGTATTTATATATACAGACTTGCTATTTAATCCAGTCAAATCAAATTCTTCTTTAATTTATCAACAATATTATTCTAATTTATCTCTACAGAAATGGTTTGCCACTGCCTCTTTTGAGGATTGTTTTGATCTTGGCTTTTCTTATATATTCCAGCTAAAATACTAACCAAAGCTGACCATGCCAATTTTTTAAATGAACAAATCTAAACATTATATTTATTACACATTACACTTATTATATTTCCAAGTGAATGTAGTGACTAGCCTGTTGCAAAGGCCAGATTCATATAACACTCTAAATAAAACCCAATTATTCCTCAAGCAAGCAAGCAAATAATGTTACCGTATTTTTCGGAGTATAAGACGCACTTCCCCCCCCAAAAGTGGCTGAAAATTTGGGTGCGTCTTATACTCCGAATGTAGCTTTTTCGAAGCTTTTTTTCCAGCCCTAACGAGGTGCTAACGATCTTCCCCTGCTCTTCCCGGCTTGCAGACTTGTTTTCATTGCTACTCCCTCTGAAAAAGGTTTTTTCAGCCCTAACCAGCTTCCCGGCTTGCAGGATTTTTTCATTGCTACTCCCTCTGAAGAAGTTTTTTTCCAGCCCTAAGTCTTTGCAGGCTTGTTTTCATTGCTACTCCCTCCTAAAAAGGTTTTTTCAGCCCTAACCAGAGGATAAAATATTGTGCTGAAGCTGACCAGACTAAGGACGCTAGCCAGATGAATACCTGGTAGGTAGATTTTTCCCCTATTTTCCTCCCCAAAAACTAAGGTGCGTCTTATACTCCAAAAATGCGGTATGTTTTAACTTTATTTATTTATTTATTTATTTATTTATTTATTTATTTATTTATTTATTTATTTAAATAGGTTTGTATGCCGCCCAACTCCCGAAGGACTTATACATTGAACTAAGCCACTACTGTATGCACTGGTACTCATAACATTTTGGAATATGCTTTAATAAAAGGTAATTGATTTACTGGGGTCTATTTTACTATTTTGCCAGATAAAGACCTCCTCCATGTGTAAATCTTTGCTTGGGATGGAAAAAGAATGGAACTCCTTTCTGTCAATTATTTTAGAGTACATATTTACATAATACAGGTAATTCTCGACTTGCGACCACAATTGAGCCAAAAAAGTTTTGCTAAGTAGGATATTAAGTGAATTTTGCCGCATTTTACAACCTTTGTCACAGTTGTTAAGTGAATCACTACAGTTGTTTGGTAACACGGTTGTTAAGTGAATCTGGCTTCCCCATTGACTTTATTTGTTAGAAGGTCGCAAAAGGTGATCATATAACCCCAGGAAACTGCAGCCGTCATAAATACATGCCAGTTGTCAAGCATCTGAATTTTGATCACATGGGGAATGCTGCAATGGTTGTAAGTGTGAAAAGTAGTCATAAATCATTTTTTCAGTGTTGTTGTAACTTCGAACAGTCACTAAACAAAGTGTTGTAAATGGAGGACTACCTGTATAAGTATATTCTCTCAAATCATTATCCACTGCAAAATAGATATCAGAAATAAAACATAGTTCTATCCATTGTCTTAGAATCCTTAAAGAGAGTTTAAAAAGTCAAACCTCCAAGAAACCATGGCCAGCACCAATGCAGTCCTTTTCCTTCAGGTGTATTAAGACCAAATCCAGCTATAATGGCTATAATTTCTATTAATGGTCCGAACAGATCTGGAGGGTATGTTTGGTAAGATGACAGACCTTAGTGTTAGACATTTCTTGTTTGCTTGAAATGCTATATCCATATAGTTTCGCAAATGAGGCAATGCCACTCTTCTGTGCCATTCACCTATTTTTGAACTTTGGCTATCGACCCCGGCAAGCATGGCTAATAAACATCTCAAGTTATAGTCCAAAATTTTATGGAAGCTACTTTTTTGCATACTTGTGGTCCCGTCCATAAGCAAACAAAAATTCAGTGCAAGTATAGGTGGGAAATGCTATGCAATAATCATTCTTAGCTGTACAAATGTAACAGGAAGTTTTAATCTGGGCTGTTAAGCAAGCTAATGAAATGTGACTTGCCTCATCTATTGCTAAAGTCTGTTCCATAAAAAATGCATATAAACTCTAAGTGTTTGTCTAGCAAAACTTGTTCAAATATTCCCTAGAAAGCTTCCCACTTATAGCAATAGCACTTAGACTTATATACCGCTTCACAATGCTTTACAGCCATCTATCTAAGCAGTTTACAGAGTCAGCATATTGCCCCCAACAATCTGGGTCCTCATTTTACTGACCTCGGAAGCATGGAAGGCTGAGTCAACCTTGAGCCGGTGAGACTCGAACTGCCGAATTGCTGGCAGCTGGCAGTCAGCAAAAGTAGCCTGCAATACTGCATTCTAACCACTGTGGTACCACTTATACTATTCTCGGTACTTTATATAAATTTTTGGAAAAGATAATCTTCTGAAAAACTATTTTGGAGGACAAGATTTGCTCTACTGTAAATTTGGAAAAACTGTAGTATTTCCTAGGAGCATATTCTGTCAGAATAATGCAGTAGTACAAGAGAAATTCATTCTCTTTGAAATTAAAATAAGCATTTATAGTAGTTTACTTTGATTTTGTTATCCCTTCCTCTTTAAATAGCCTACTGAAAAGTGAGATTTAAAAAGAAAAACCCAAATCCTGTTGTTTTTACACAAGCCCAGTTTGGAACCTTTTTTAACCTTAATCATAGTTAAGCTCACAAACAGCATTTAAGCACAATTATGTCTTCCAATCCTCTTGATAACGTTGTTAAAGAATGATCATTCGGATTAAGAAACTAGTTTAAATTGTGTGTTCACCATTTAAAACTAGTTAAAACATTTAATAGGGTTTAATAACAAAGAAAGTAAAAAAGCAAACATTAAAAACACACATTATTTTAGAAGAAAAAGGAATGGAAGGAACTGCTTTCCTCTTTGCATGAAAAATACTGAAAAAGGTAATTTTAAAAAGCTGATTTTTGTAGATTGCACAAATATTGAAATGACTCAATGTTGAGCACAGTGGTTACTATTCAGCCCCATTGTGTAATGGACGCTACAGATTTATACAATAGTTTTTTCCATGTTTCTTTTTCTCTTCCAGTCTACTCTTCTTCTGTGTCATCATTAATGTAGGGTCAATTTTCTTTGAGGTAAATATGGTATTAAAAGAACATAGAAGACAAAGACTTGAGAAAGCATTCTATGTTGAGGATTCTGTTAATAATAATAGCCTTCAAGTTATTAGTACAGTACATATTATGAGAAGTTGCAGATCAGCTAATTACTAAAGTAAACATTCCAAGTTGGCTTGTGCCGTTTTCTTGGCAACAAAACATAAAAAGTTTGCCAATCAATTTTTATTACTATCTCATTAAACCAAACCAATTTCTTCAAGCTATGGATTTGAGATGCTATACAGATGGTCCTCAACTTATGACTGTAATGGAACCTGCCCATTATGATCATAAGTCATGATACTCATAAAGTGAGTCAACACATAACCAACCAATTTTATGACTTTTTTGGCAGTGGTCATTTAGCAAATCACCATGATCATTAAGTGACTCTGAGAACCTACAGCTTCCTATGAGGTGTGCCAAAAACCAGAAGTAAACCCTGGTTTTTGGCAAAAACATTGTAAATTGTGGTCATGTGACCACATGCTGCTGCAAATGGCCATAAATGCGAGGTGGATATCAAGTACCTGAAAATGCAGTAATGTGACCATGGGGGCCCTATCAGGACCAGGTCGTAAGTACTTTTGGGCGTGGGGGGGTCCATCGTAAATTCAAATGGTTATAAATTCAAATGGTCAGTAAGCCACCAGTCATTAGTGAAGGACTACCTGTATAGAGTATACGTAAGAGAATTTCATCCGTTTTAGCATTTCACCCATTAATATATATAAATTGGGGGGGGGGAATAGAGCACATCAACATGTTGATGAGGATTCTCAGTCATCCAGATAGAGTTGTCTGAAAGTTCTTTTCTAAAAAAGAAGTCCAGTTGCCACAACTCAACTTCCAGGTAGAGCCCATCAATTTAGAAATCAGGAGACAATGAGTTCTAGCTCCATCTTATTGGGTTACCTTGGGCCAGTGATTTTCTCTCAGCCCCAAGGAAGGAAGCAATGGCAAACCACTACTAAAAATCTTTGCCAAGAAAACCACAGGGACTAGTCCACGGAGTTGCCATTGAGTAAAAAATTGACTTGAAGGCATATAGAAATCTAACAATAAATTAGTTATTAAAACAGCTACCACACATGCTGTTAAAAAAGTCAATATATTAACATTAATAATCAACCACTATCAATTTGCAGAACACACAGAGCCATAAAGCAACCACATTTGAGGTTAGCCTGCTGTGCAAATCCAATATGTGCAGTTAGTTCATCATGCAAACTGTGGGTTATTCCAAGTCTTAAACAATAAACCATTATTTCCTTTCAGAAGCCAAAGACCTAGTAAATCAGCTGCATTTTCAGCTGCACTTTCATACAGAGCTTCCGAGGCTCTGAAACAGAAATGATTCTATAGAATACTGGTATTAAATGATGGATAATCCTTCTTTAGTTTCAATTTATCCACACAGAGAACGTGAGCATGGCACAGTCTGTCTTATCCATACAAAGTGAACCTTTATCAGTTTTCTGCACTATACATAACAAAAAGTAAGATACTTTATTTTCATCTAGTAAACTGCTCCTGGAGCTGCTTTAGTAGCAAGAAGTCCAGCTGCCTAATTTTATTAGTTTTTCATTCATACCGGCAGCACTCTCTTTGGGAGAAAAAGGACTGTGGGTTTCCACACCCAAATTCAGTCTAAGTCAGCTTGTTAATCAGCTGACTGGCAAGTTTTCCAAGATCAGTTCAGATGAGAGAAAGGGACAGAAGCAACAGCAATCTCAGCTTCTTGCAAGTTGTTCATGCTGGTCTTTAGGCCCACCACCAAGAGATTGAAGTCTGCTGCAACCTCAAATTTGGCAGAAGCAATGTTAAGAGCAACCCACAGTATCAGAGTAGGTTTTACCTAGCTTTGCACTTCCAGAAAGCAACACTGTATGTGTAACACTAGACACAAAGGGTGGAAGAAATGTTATACAAAAATGGAAGCAGGGTGAAATCCATTTTTTTTTACTACCAGTCCTGTGGGCGTGGCTTGGCGGGCGTGGTGTGGCTTGGCGGGCGTGGCTGGAGAAGGATACTGCAAAATCTCCATTCCCACCCCACTCTGGGGCCAGCCAGAGGTGGTATTTGCCGGTTCTCCAAACTACTCAAAATTTCTGCTACCGGTTCTCCAGAACCTGTCAGAACCTTTTTTTATTATTATTATTAATTTGTGTGTCAAACATGTACAGGATAGTAGTTTGTATAAACATAACGTAAGTAAAAAGTTCCGATAAAAGAGGACAATAGGACAGGGACTGTAGGCACAGTGGTGCACTTATTCATGTCCCTTACAGACCTCTTAGAACCTGCTGGATTTCACCCCTGAACGGAAGGCTTCAGTGCTATTACCATATGCTGTATGTACCAAAAGCTGAGGAAGCCTCCGAAGATACCCAGATAATAAATAGGAGGAAAGGTCTACTCTATTGTATTAAGTCCTGGTCGTTTGTAAGGCTGTAGCGTAGCCACACCTCTGGCAATGTCCTCACCCCTGTAGTAAGAAGGAAGACAGCTGTTCCTGTTCTGCCCCTGGAGCCTAAAGCTTTCCAAGGTGAAATTTCTAAATTCGGGCGGGTTTTTTTTTTCCTTTTTCTTTTTTGAGGGGAGCGTCTCCTAAGTTTTGGAAATCGCTCCCAGCCTAGTCAACATCCGTGAGTCCACGTTCTGGTAGCACCTCGTAAAAACCGGGCAGTTCCCACTTCCTGCATGCAATAAGCGCCACTGCAAGAGGAAGAGGAGGTGCGGGAGCGAACCAAGGCACGGAGAGCTCGCAAAGCAAACACACCGCCACTGGTCTCTCTGGGTGCTCGCCAAAACTCGTAGTCCCGAACTGCTGCCTTGTGCCGAGCTGTTCCTCGCGCTTCAGTCACAACGGCTTCACCCTAAGGGCGGACCAGCCTAAGGCCCTCGGGCGAAAGAGGCACCCAACGCGCGCCACGCCTCTCGCTCGGAAACGCTGTTCGGAGCCCAAGGCCGGGGTCGCAGGGTGGGGGAGAGCAGGCGGCGGCGGCTTTCCGAGCTGCATGGCGGGAGCTGCACTTCCTCCCGCCGAGGCAAGCCCTTCCCCAAGTGTAATGCGGAGTAGCTACCCAAACCTTTCCAATGCTTACGGTTGCTTTCCCACGTAAGACCCTCCGCGGGAGCCCAAAGACAAGGGCACGCGGGTTTGAACGGAAAGGAACGGCGCCCAGAAGAAAAAAAAATACCCCGCTCCCCTTACCTTGCTGGCTGCCGGCGTTCGTCTCCGCGGCCATCCCCCCGTCGGCCTCTCGCGGACTCTTCCTCCCTCCGGTGGCGCCCAGAACGGAGAGCGGAGACGTCGAGGCACCAACTGCAACCTCCCACCCTGGGAGCCGCCCGCCAACACGCCCCACAGTGCTGCGCCGCTCTCGCCTTTCGCTTCGCCGTACGCGAACCGCCCGCGCCTGTTATAGGGCGGATTCCCGTTGGCATCCACGTCAGCCGGGGAGGCGGAAGAGCCACCTACTAGCCCCGCCTGAGTCCACGGCGGGAAGGTGCGCAGCGGCAGGTGAGGAAGCGGGAGAACCCAGGTTAGAGTGTAAGAAAAAAATAGGCCGCGGGCATTGTTGACATCCGCTTCAAGAGGTCCTGGCTCCTAACAGGCCTTGCCCTAGTAGGAGCAATTAAAAGTAGCGAAAGGCGGCGGCTGCAAGGACTCCGCCCCTATCAACAATACTAGAAGTAAAGGTGCATGGAAAAAATGAACGTATGCAACCACTTTTCAGTGCAAAACGTTGCTTCCCACTTATCTAAGATTGGAGCTAAGAGTTCCAGCATAAACTGAATCTGGCCATCACTGCTTTAGTTTAGAAAGTAAACTGGATATTTCCAACCATATAGTAGGAGCCCAAAACTCTAGAGCAGTGTTTCCCAACCTTGGCAACTTGAAGATGTCTGGACCTCAACTTCCAGAATTCCCCAGCCAGCGAATGCTGGCTGGGGAATTCTGGGAGTTGAAGTCCAGACATCTTCAAGTTGCCAAGTTTGGGAAACACTGCTCTAGAGACTTGTCCAGACAGCTGCCAAGGGTCAAGATGGATTGGAAGGGACCAAAATAAACCCAAAGTGAAAAAAATGATATTTTCAGCATACATTTATATACATTTGTAATGCATGCATAAAAAGACTTGCCCGGAGTGATGTGTTCCACTGTTTTTAATTACACTGAATTGTAAGTAGAACTGTTTACATCCAATCTAACTCTTTACAGTATTACATTTCATAATCCATTTCTCCAAGGAGTTTTAGACTGCAAACACTGGATCTGCGTTAAGTCTGCTGTACCTCCAGGGGCTCGATAACAGTGGAATTTAGAGTGATTCAGCTCTAGGAAGTCTGAGGCCTTATTTTAATTTACTTTATTTTATTTATTTATTTTGTCAATCACATATTAGATAATATTATTTGGCTCCCAAACCTGTTTTTTTGCAGCCCCAGTACCCATCCAATGAAAATCAGCAGTATCATTCTAAAAACTTTTTAAGATGGGAAAAATGGTAAACATATAAGATCTAAAGCAAGCATGTCCTCTCAAAAACTATGAAAAACAAAAATCAAGCCACCTATCTGCATGATTTAATCCTATCCCACTTGCATGGTTCTGCCTAATGTTAATTGGGGTCTTGAGCTGTTTAAAGGTGATACACAGCTTTTTTTCTCCATTACAAATAGATACACCCAGAAAGCCGGTCCCTTTACCTCTTTTTATTTATTTGTATCCCAGCTTTATTATTTTTATGAATAACTCAAGGTGGCAAACAGTAGTTCTTCCTCCTATTTTCCCCACAACAACTCTGTGAGGCGAGTTGGATTGAGAGAGAGTGAGCATCTAAATCTAGAGAACTCTTAACCTGTTCACTGATTCTCGTCTTGCTGTCTTTGTGAGCCATCCTTCCTTCCCTCACATCAAACTACAGTACCGTTTTATAATTTCATTGTCTTTAAACTTGGTGGTATGCAAATCAATACCATCTAATATGACCTCTCAATTTATTCATTCTTATTTCATGTTTGTTTGTTTTGTGATTTGATCTTTTTCTTTTTATTCTCTCTGTTAATGACAAGCGAGGAAACAGCCTTGAACTTCATCTGAAGAAATGTAAATGTATACAGATGCATTAAAATAATTAAAATTTAGGACAGATTTTGAAGCTTTAGCTACAATATTTAAAGGTAAAGATCTGAAGGGTTCAAGTTTTTCCCTGATATATCTTAGTAGTTTTCCCTACCTTTTCTGGATTTAAACACTTCTAGAAGGTTTTAAAAGCTTGGATCCAAAAATCTGTTTCTATAAATAGAAGTTCTTTTCTGATGCATGGATGGTTTCATCATTCCCACTCCCTTCCCCTGACATTTTCTATAGTAGCTCTGCATTTTCATCCAAGCATGAAGTTGTAGCAATAAAATAAAATCAGCAAGACCCAGAAGTACATGTATATAAGTACATTTCTTTTATGCCAACAGAAACTCAAATGCAACTGTGTATTTTTATTTAACAGTAAATTCAACTGAGCTTAATGAGAATTTCTCTGTAGTTATGCAGAGACATACATAATGTAAAACAACAATTTAATTAAATCTGAAGCAATAAACCATGATCTATAAATCACAGTTGCTAAGTTCACACTTCCATGCTAAAGAAATAAATGGCCTAATGGCTTAATGTGATAAGTGACCTCAGATGTGGTCCTGTATTTTCATTATTGTAGCAAACCAGCCAGAAACTAGAATCCAGCTTCAAACTGTAATTACAAGTCATTGATTTTGGGTGGGGGTGAGTAACAGAGCAGAAACTTAAGAAGAAGCTCTCTAAGTACTCTCATTAGAAAAGCCAAGTAGAAGCTGTGAGGCTGTATTTATAACACAGTGTTGCTAACAGTTCCAACAACAACAACAACTATGATGTACTGGACAGCTTCCCCACCCCACAAATCAGTTGCTGTGCTTATGGCTGATGCATGGTAATAGGAGACTATCAATGTTCCATAGGGGGTAGAGGTTGCCTTATAAATCAGACAAGATAAATCAGGCAGATTCTCCTGCTTCACTGGACAGGAGAAGGGCTCTGATCCACATAGTTGATTTTCTGCTGCATAATCACATTCTCCTTCCCTCAATTGATTGGGGGAAGGGGGGAAAGCTGGCTCATAGGCATTGGTGGGTTGATCTCCCCATCTGCCATTTTACTGGGAGCAGTTCAGGACTACTTTTAGCTTCCTCATGTATGGTCTGGGACAAAAAGGCACATCATGAAGACACAGACACCCTTTTTTTAAAAAAAATAACAGAGCAGAAACTTAAGAAGAAGCTCTAGGTACTCTCATTAGCTAGAAGAGCCAAGTAGAAAGAGTGAGGTAGGGCTAGAAGGGACCCAAATCCTTTGGATTTAATGTAATATCTTCTATACTGCCTTGAAATCAGAAGTTGACCCTGCATTCTGCATTTTCAGTCACACTGATAGCATTAGCTGTCACTGTGGATGAATGATCATGACATATTTATCTCTACTTCTACCAGTGCTGATCATTGGACTACAGGTCTTTGATTTTCCAAGACAAAGTTGCACTTTCCTACTGTATTTCTATGTCCTATTTGAGCAAGCATAGATAATCTGACTTCCTGATCTGTTGCATTTATTTATTTATTTATTTATTTATTTATTTATTTATTTATTTATTTATTTATTTATTTATTTATTTATTTATTTTGTTATATGCCGCCCAACTCCCGAAGGACTCAGGGCGGCGTACAACAAAGAAAAATACAAGAATAATCAAAATTACATATAATTAAAAGCAAATACAAAATTTAAAAAACAGTATAAAAAACAACAACATCCATTCAACACCATACATACTTGGGGGGTGAGCTCGAGTGGATTAAGCTGTCCCCCCCACCTGCAGGAAAAGCCATGTCTTAACGGCTTTTCGGAAGGCCAGCAGAGTGGGGATGGTTCGGGTCTCTGGGGGTAGTTGGTTCCAGAGCACGGGGCCAGCCACAGAGAAGGCTCTCCCCCTAGGGCCCGCCAGCTGGCATTGCTTGGCCGACGGGACCTGGAGGAGGCCAACTCTGTGGGCCCTAACCGGTCGGAGGGAAGTATGAGGCAGAATGCGGTCCCGAAGATATCCTGGTCCTAAGCCATGAAGGGCTTTAAAGATGATGATCAACACCTTGAATTGGACCCGGAGACCGATGGGCAACCAATGCAGCTGGCGGAGTATCGGTGTCACGTGGGTGTACCTAGGCACACCCACCACAGCACGCGCAGCCGCATTTTGCACCAACTGAAGTCTCTGGATACTCTTCAAGGGTAGCCCCATGTAGAGTGCATTGCAGTAGTCCAAACACGAGGTGACAAGGGCATGAGTGACCGTGAGTAGAGCCTCCTTCTCCAGGTATGGCCGCAGCTGGTGCACCAGGAGGACCTGTGCAAAGGCCCCCCTAGCCACAGCAGAAAGATGATGGTCTAATTTTAGCTGTGGATCTAGGAGGACCCCCAAGTTGCGGGCCTGGTCTGAGGGAGTCAGTTTCGCACCCTCGAAGACCAAGGAGGGACAGTTGTCATGGTCCTTAGGAGGCAATATCCACAACATGTCTTTAACTAAGCTGTGTATAGCAATGGTTAACGGTTAAGGTATTTAACTTGGAGTGGAGAGATCCAGATACAAGTCACCATTTGACCATGAAGCTCACTGGATGACCTTTGGTCACTCAGTACTCTATACCAGCGGAGGGTTCAGATTATTTTCACTACCAGTGCGCATCGCGAGCATGCGCAGAAGTGAACTCGCGTTCCATCGGGCGATTTCACTTCCGCGCATGCTTAGGACGACATTACAAGCCGAAACACAGCTGAGGAGCTTCTCAGCTGTGCTTCAGAGGAAGAATAAAGGTTGGTATTAAAACAAGGGTGGGTGGGAGGACTTTTTTCCGACAGCTCAGGACGCGGAGAAGCTGGAAAAAGGCGCCTAAAAATGATGTCATCGCTGGGCTCCTACCGGTGCAGCATCCCGCACAGCACCGGTAGGAACCCACCACTGCTCTATACCTGTTGTAATTGTAGTCTGTAGTTCAGACACCAGAATACACGTTCCCATAGTTTCACTGATACAATCCATTCAGTGTTCCCATAAGTGACAATGACCCTTGAGTCACTAGCGAGAGATTACCTCTTTGCCTCTCTGGACTAGAAAACAGGGTGGATAAAAATCGATGATTTTTTTATTTAAATCAGATTTTTTAAAAATCAAATTTATTTTAATAAAATGCTTTGGGAGTAAAAATCTATCTAAAGATAGTTTTCTTTTTAAGATACATTAATAATTTATTTTATTCAGCATAAAATGGAGCTTAGTTATGTAGCATGAGGCTGTATAATCTGCAATATACTGTTGGTGAGTCAACAGCGGGTCGGAGGAGCGGGACAGAGATGACAGTTGCTTTTTAAAAATTATAATTTAAATCAAGTTGATTTAAATCAAGCCTTTTTACTAGTGATTTAAATCATGATTTAAATCATGATTTAAATCAACTTGATTTAAATCAAATCCACCCTGCTAGAAAACTAGAAAAATTCTGGGATATCTCTAAAGAATAGATTGAAGAATACATTGAATAATCTCTCCATGTATAAAGAATGAATGAAGGCTGAATTGCAAAATGAATAGATGAAAAAAGAGTGGATTGTGTGGAAAATTATTAATTGTCATTGGATGGGTTGATGAGATTCTGAAGGATTGGAGAAGTTTAAAAGACAATATATGAATTGATATGATCTGTGGAAACAAGGATGGTTTTCATAAACAGAATGGGAAGAAGCATTTACATAATTTATTTACATTTATTTTTATTTACTGCTCTTAATTTCCGCTTGTCACTACTTCTTAGTCTTTTTCGGCTCTTTAAATAATTCTGCTTAAGTTGAAATATAGGGTTAGTTCAGTTAAATCAAGTTTGTGTTGTTAGATGGACCCCTGAAAGAAGAAGCTAATCGTAAGAGTTTAAAAAAATAAGGTCGGGAAATGATGTTCTTAATCTCTAGATAAGTCTGTCTACTTATTCTTTTTACATCAAAAAGTTGTCCATAAAATTATGATGCATAATGTACAAGAACATCAGATTCCATTTATTCCCCTGCTTAAAGTGCACTAAATATTTAATATTTACACATCCACAGTACTTAGAAATAAGGCTGGGCAGAAAAATCCCACCTACATGGCTGGTGTTTATTCTCTTCCGTGTCTAATTTGATAGCTCAGGAGAGTTGTTGCCATAGCCACTTCCACATCCCTCTGCAATTGCACTGCCTTTTAATTTAAAGGGCAAGTTGCAAAGAAACTAGAGATTTCATTCAGATTTAGACCTGAAGTATTCCTGTTGGTTTCAGAACAATGCTGTAGTGTGATTCAGAGTATCTTAGCAGCTTGTGAGACATAAGACAGTTTGATTCAATGTTTGTAAGAAATTTATCTAACAGGAATAGTAGGCAAAATCCTACATTGTAATAATAATAACAGAGTTGGAAGGGACCTTGGAGGTCTTCTAGTCTAACCCCCTGCTTAGGCAGGAAACCCTACACTACTTCAGACAAATGGTTGTCCAACATCTTCTTAAAAACTTCCAGTGTTGGAGCATTCACAACTTCTGGAGGCAAGTTGTTCCACTGATTAATTGTTCTAACTGTCAGGAAATTTCTCCTTAGTTCTAAGTTGCTTCTCTCCTTGTTTAGTTTCCACCCATTGCTTCTTGTTCTACCCTCAGATGCTTTGGAGAATAGCTTGACTCCCCTCTTCTTTGTGGCAACCCCTGAGATATTGGAACACTACTATCATGTCTCCCCTAGTCCTTCTTTTCATTAAACTAGACATACCCAGTTCCTGCAACCGTTCTTCATATGTTTTAGCCTCCAGTCCCCTAATCATCTTTGTTGCTCTTCTCTGCACTCTTTCTAGAGTCTACACATCTTTTTTACATCGTGGTGACCAAAACTGTATGATCAGACTTCTGTTTCTCTCCTCCACTCCCCTGCCTTCTAACTCCAGGTCTACTTCAGAGAATCCCTGACCTCCAAGAGAGATTTTATTTATTTATTTATTTGCTACGGGCCATGTTTTATGTGCCCCAGTTCTTGATGACATGAATTGGGTGACGCTCCTGTGTCTGTTCCAAAGTGCTGCTCTTCTGGATATGTCTTAGGTTTGCTGCAGAAGGGCTCAGCTGAAAATGGACACTGCTAGAAACAGCTCTGCCTTTTACCTCTGTCTACAAGGGAACCAGAGGTTTCTCAGCAACACAAACTCGGTTTGTGTGGTTTTATATTGATAAATACTAAAATGTCCTTGGTACTCTCTGAGCTTAGTTGTTGGCTTGCAGACGTTTCATGACCTGACTACAATAGGCAACATAAGTGCTAGTGAGTGCGAAGTTTGCTTCCTGTTTCTATCAGTAGTGTGTCCTGCCAGTGTTGATGGGGGTGTGGTCTTCTCCTGGGTAGTTCCTTGATTAGGGTATTGTTTTCTGCTTGTTGCCTGGTATTAACCACAGGGATTAACAATAGCAAACAGTCAGTGAGCATAATCATAATAAAGTGTATAATTAGAATAATAAATGATACACACCATAACTTGATCCTCTAAATAAAAAAGGAAAAGGGAGAAGACAGTGAAAAGGAATGTTTTTCTCTGCATTGCTATGCTGGAGCTGGCTCATTTTCAAACACAAACTTTTCAAACATTTCTTTAGTTGCCACACCTAATTGGTTCCGGCTCTGTTCAATTTTCTAGCAGCTATCCTGCTGAAAGACAGAATCCAAAGCCCCGTTATATAATTTCCTTTCTACGTTCTATTGGATTGGAAATAATATTATCAGCTGTAATCCAATGCATTTCTTGGCCAGAAAAACTCTCACTGATATTCAGTGAGATAAGGAGAATAAAATTCTTTACTCTGCAGCAGGGGTGGGTTCTAACTTACCTCACTGTCAGTTCGCTTCCTCCCACGCCGCGTGGCCGCGCCTCATGGGGGCGCACACGCAGTGCCAAAAAATAACCCCCCCAAAAAAAGTCAAAAACAAGATGGCGACCGCATGCACAGTGCCAGAAACTCGGCTTCTGCGCATGCTCAGAAGAAAAAAAAAATTTAAAAAAAAGATGGCGCCCACAGAGCGGCACCGACCGAACCGGTTCCGTGACATCATCGTGGCGTCACCAGGGGGTCACTACCAGTTCCGGCGAACTGGTCCAAACCGGTCCAAACCCACCTCTGCTCTGCAGCAATTATTAAATGTTATTCAGAGATGTGCTCTTCCCCTGCTGTTCTTATATTCTCTTAGACCTGAAATAAAGCTGTAGTTCTACTCATCTTAAAACGTTCAATCCATATCTCAGGAAGTGTTCATGTTTTGGCTGTGCTTAAAAGTGGAACTTTACAGCAGTGCTAAGAACATGCTTTCAGTCATCTTGAGCAATGATTGGAAGTGGAATATTCCAAATCAATCTCTTTAGGCTGTAACCTAGATATGTTGTAATGAAGCATATGCATGCATGCAGTGTGATGGATTGAGCCTTTGCTAATTCCCACAAGGAGTCTAGATCTATGGATGGAAGTGGGGGTTTTGTGTTTGTGTGTGTGCGCGCGTATGTATCATTGGGGCATGATGACTCAGCGGTTAAAGATGCTGAGCTTGTCAGCTGGAGAACTAACAGCCCAGGTTCGAGACCCAAGTGCTATGCAAAGAGATGAGCTCCCATTACTTGCCCCAGCTCCTGCCCACCTAGCAATTCGAAAACATGCAAATGCAAATAGATTAATAGGTACCACTTCGGTGGGAAGGTAACAGTGTTACATACACCTTTCGCATATAGTCATGCTGGCCACATGACCACGTCTAATGTCTTTTAGACAATGCTGACTCCCTCGCCAAGAAATGGAGATGAGCACCGTGTCCTAGAGTCGGTTATGACTGACAGGTAAATATTTACATACAGAGACTTCTCTCTCTCTCCCCTCCCTCTCCCCCCTCTCCCCCAGTGTGTGTGAGAAAACTCCATATATATATTTGGTAAGATCAAAATAGAACAAATGGGAAACATCTATCTAGAGTTGCATGGTGTAGCAGCCATAAAAATTAAATAAATCTGCACAAGAGTTGTTGGGAATTAGGCAGCATATATATTTAATATATTTTTATTATTAAATAAATAACAACATAGTATTTTTCAAGATTAAAAATATATCCATTGGCTTTTTTTTCTTTATTTACTTGAAAATCATTACATCAATTGGAACCAGTACCATATAATCCCAGCTCAGAGGCCAACATACCTAGAGAGTACATTCTACAATATGTTAAACCTAATATGGTTTGCTTAGTTTTGGCTTATCCTGTTGTAAAGAAGCTAAAGGTGCCTATTTAAGCAGTCATTTTAAGATATAGCAGTGCAATGTGTAAACATAATTGCTGGGCTTATACATCATTTTAAGACCAGTGTTTCCCAACCTTGGCAACTTGAAGATATCTGGACTTCAATTCCCAGAATTGCCCAGCCAGCATTCGCTGGCTGGGGAATTCTGGGAGTTGAAGTCCAGATATCTTCAAATTGCCAAGGTTGGGAAACACTGTTTTAAGACAGTCCTTTCAACAGAGTTGCTTGACAAAGTTAAAGTGTTCTGATTTATGCATCTCTAATTTTAAAGCAATTTGTGGTGGTGGTGGTTGTTTTAAAAAGCCAAGCCACAATGGCTAGGTTTACATATTACTCTAAATCAAAACTGAACAGAAATCAATTGCAGCCTCTGTCTTTCTTGCCACTGAAGCTTGAAAAAGAAATGTCAAATAATATGTTTCCAATCATTGGCCAGGGCAGTGGTGGGTTCCTACCGGTGCGGTCCACTCTATAGCACCGGTAGCGGCCCGCTGGTGACGTCACAGTACCGGTGCGGTTGGTTGCCGGTGCCTGGGCACCGCCATTTTTAAATTTTTTTTAAAAAAAATTCTTCTGTGCATGCCCAGAAGCCGAGCTTCCGGCACTGCGCATGTGCTGCCTTCCTACCCCACAATGAGTCCAAGCAGGGGAGGATGGCTGAGGGAGCAAGTGAGATGCTGAAAGAATGGATGGCAGGAGCTATCTCCATTCCCCTCCCTTCAGCAGTCTGAGAAGCCACAAACGTGCGGTGATGATCCTAGGCAGTTTTGCACGTTCGAGGCTTCTCAAGTTGCTGAGGGGAGGGGGAATGGGCGGCAGGACCTATCTCAGTTCCCCTCCCTTCAGCAGTCCGAGAAGCCAGGCACACCGGGTCACATGGCCAGCAAGCCACGCCCACCCATCACATGGCTGGCAAGCCACACCCACAAAATAAGCCACGCCCACAGAGTGGTAGTAAAAAAATAGGAACCCGCCTCTGGGCCAGGGGAATACTTGTGTCTTTTTGAAACTCCACATTGTGAGATAGTCTGATCCAGTGTGAGGGTTCCCCATTTATACAATAATCATGCTCTGTAAAGGAATTTTTCTTTAGTCTTGATAGAAGAGACTGCACAGATTTGAAATCCTTGCTAGCAATAATGGGGTATCCTGGCATTTTCATTCTTCTGTAATGCAAAACAATTAGGTGGGAGCTCTCAATTTGCATATCCTGTGCAAATAGTGTTATGTTAGATATGAAGTTTTAAAATATGTATGAATAATTATCAAAGCAGCTCCAATTTCTCCAAATTATCAAAGCAGCTGCAAATTCTCCAAATTATTTCAAGCAACAATTCTGATTTATTTGTAAAAGTTGCCTTGTCAGTGAGATGGGCAGCATATAAATTTCATAAATAAGTAAATAGTTTTTTAAAAAATAAAGCATATGGTTGGTAGATTGAATGAGTTGATCTGTGCACTACAGCAGTTTTTATTGTGCAGTATTACCATTTCTTAAGAGTTTTCTCTAGTGCCATCTTCTGGATTCCTATGGCAGCAATCTATCTTGTAGAAATGATTGAACTATCCTCACCCGAGATATATCAGAATCTTTATCTGGATAATTGAGCTTGAAAAAGATTTACCCTATAATCAGAATGAGTTAAATGTTAACTTTTGGAAGAACAGAATGATGGGTCTGTATCATCCTAGAAATGAACCAATCAATGTATTTACTTATAGTATATTCTTCCTATCAATACTATCTGCAACATTGACCTGCTGTCTTCACCCAACCTAAAAATCCTAATTATACCACTGTAAATTTGTTTGGAATAATTAAAATTAAATTAGCTTCATTTTATTTTAAATGTACATTTACTGAAATAATCCATATCCTTAAAAGATTATGCTGTAATTATGAAGTCATTTATACTTTCTCTTTCAATCATAAAACAAGTTTGTCTTCAGCATTCTAAACTATCATCATTTTTCCATTCAATCTCTGACCTGCTTAACTTCTTAATTAAAAAATTCCCTGAAATGCTATTAAACAATACATTAAAGATACTGTATGTATACTTGCTGGTTTAATAGTGTGGGTATTTGGTGCCACTTGCTGGATAATTGTGCATTTTACTACTGCATACTAATATTTGGAAGTAAAAATGAAAAATTAATTTATTTAGGCTATTAAGAAATACTCACTTTAATAGCTGTGTACATAGAATTTCTTAATAAATTACCGATTCTTTGAGGTACAGTGGCTTATTATCTCTGTCTCCATGCTGCTTTTCATTGCTGATTGAAATCAGTGATTGTGAAAAATCTGTATCTTTTTGGTTTAAAATAACCTGATCTTTCATGAATGCCTTTACAAACCCAACTCTTAAGCTAATCAGCTGTTAGTTGCAAAGGTATAGCCTCCCTGAAGTCTTACCTATAGTGCAAAAGTAGTTTACCACTGCCTTCTTCCAGTAGGTCTTTTGATTCCTAGTTTAGCCTCCATTGCTGGTCTAATCCCCAACAGTAGGCCTTGGTACACGATGAGTATAACACACAATTCCCTGCAAAGTCAGCGCTGGGAGCTCTCACCTCCCAGCACGCTTTATAGTCCTGGGCCACACCCCCTGGTCGGCTGGACATGCCTGCTGGTCACCCAGCACCAAGCATCCTGCCCCCAGTGGCCAAAGTGCATTCCACATGCTGTGCTGAGGCCTTGTGTTATGGTCCGCCAGCGGCCTGTGCAGCTGGCAGCAGATTTGGACAGCGAGGAGGCTGGTGGTGTGATTCGCTAGCGGCCTGTGCAGCTGGCACCAGAATCAGACAGCGAGGAGGCTGGAGAAGGCTCAGTGCCAGAGGCAGGGATTCAGCCAGGGCCTTCAGAACCTCCAGAGGCTGCCATGAGCGAAGAAGAAGAGGAGGAGCCTGTTTCAATGTGCGCATGCGCACAGCTGCCAAAAGGCAGGAATGGTTCCTGAGGAGAAGGACTACTCGGGAGTAAGGCTTGGGGATAATTGGCCACTCCCATAGCCTATTTAAGTGATGAAAACGACTGAAGAATTTGCAGGAAGCAACTTCGTTCATTTCAAGTCCTTGTCTTTGAATTCAAACCTCTGTTCTGCTCCCGTTTGAAATCGTCAAAGTTGCCTGCAAATTGTTCCTGGGTGTTTTGCCAAAAACATTAAGGTTTGGGTGGTTTATCTGCTGTTATCTGAAAGACTCTTTGTCAGACTTGTGTTCTTTTGCTTGGACTATTGCCGACTGTTAAGGAGACTAATTAACAGACGTTGCACAGAAAAGAATGGTTTATACTTTATTTGAATTTAGGACATCTGCTAAGGAAGACAATTAGTAGCCGTTACTATTAAAACAAGGTTTGTATGGACGTTGTTTGTGCTGTGTTCCTTTGTCAGGAAGCTGGGTCAGAACACTTTGGGAGGACCAGACCACGCAGACGAAGTCTTGCCAGAACCGAGCAGTAAACTGTACTCACCTGTCTGATATGATGCGCTGTGGAACCCCGTGGAGACAGTACACATGTCCGATAAACAGCTTCGCTAGCCTTTGTACTGAAGGTAATCCGGAACACGGCACGAAATGGGCCTGTTTGGAGAAGAGGTCAATGATTGTCCATATCATTGTGTGTCTGTTACTCTCTGGTAGGTCGACAATGAAGTATGTCAATCTCCTCCCATGGCCAGGGGGGATCAGCCACGGCCTGTAAGAGGCCAAGGGGTTTCCCTGGCCGCTGTTTTGTGGCTGCACAGACCAGACAACTTTTGATGTAACTCCCATAGTTGAATTGTTATTACATTAGGCCAGTAGATTAAATGCAGCAGTTTGGCTTTCTAGTTAATAAAAAAAGAGATCCTCAGTAGGTGCTCTGGTTCTCCAGAAGTCTGGTTTATAACTGTATAAAAACTTCAATGCCTTACTTGAGGTTATGTTTCTAAATGTAAGACCATCAATATATTATAGTTTACAGAACATATTTGTTAGGTTAACATGCTTTGATTTCTGAGATTTTCTGTAAATTAGATGCTCTGTTTTGGACCTCACTCCTAGAGAATATAGGAGAGCACAATTAAAATATTTAGGGTTAATCAATCTCTCTCTCTCTCTCTCTCTCTCTCTCTCTCTCTCTCCCTCCCTCCCTCCCTCCCTCCCTCCTTCTCCATCCCTCCCTCCCTCCCTAATACTTCCCCCTCCTCCTATTTTCCCCACAACAATAAACCTATGAAGTAGTTTGGGCAGAGAGGGAACAACTAGCCCAAAGTCAACCAGCCAGTTTTCATGCCTAAGGCAGAATTAGAACTCACAGTCTCCTAGTTTCTAGACAGCCTTTTGGAATTCCTCAACAGACAAATTATACTTTTTTATCTGAAATTATGCCTACAATAGTTTTAATTTTTGATAAATATAATATTATAGCTAAATATTATGGTGTTAAATTCAGTTTGCTTCAGTTGTTGCTTTGTAAATATTCTTGTAATTCTCTGAACTCACAAAAGTTGTATTTAGATATTTAAATAACATTATGGCCCTTTCACTTTGACTATTAGACCTTTTCTTTATTTAGATAAGGCAGAAGATTCACTATTTCTGAGATCACTGCCTGGATTAGAATTATGATCATTTCCTTATTTAAACAGCTGTCCAATCCTTATGACTGCATTATTTTTCAGAACTATACTTTGAAGCATAGCTTGCTTCTTCACATTATTTATTTCTAGGCTCTGGAATAACCCTACCAATTGGGTTGGCTATGGAATCATCCTGGACCACAAGGGTTATAATGGTTTCCTCATTGGTATTGGTGTTAAAAGCTTGCCAAAATAACAAAGACTTGGTTGAGATCTTTCTCCATTTTTTTTAAATCTGCAACTGGAAACTTAGTGAGAAATGGATGTAAACCAACATGGTGATTAATTTGAATTACAGTTTACGCAATCCAATTTTCTGGTCTCACACAATAAACTGCATCTTAATGTAACTACAGACAAAGGTTTACCCATAGGTTAGCATTTGTAGTTCACTGTCATGCAAACATAACCAAGGAATCTAATAGAAAATTGAGAATTTCCCATTGGCAATTGTATTTATTCATTTTTATCTCAGCCTAGCTCTAAGGAGTGTAGACAACATTCACTGTCTATTTATTTGGTTTTACGTAAACTCAATTACTGTGGCTTGTAAACCATAGTTTATGATAGAATAAAGCTTGACCAAACAAGACACTATGTAGTGTAATGTGAAATTTTAGTTTTGCTATAATTAATTTTTTACACAGTACTCAAAACAACCCCCTAAGCCTTAAAGTCATTCAGCAAACATCATTAAAGTCATATTTGACACTGTCTCTATTTTACTATGCATACCATATTGACCCTTGGTCATTTTAAATTTGCCTTATGTTTTACAAACTGCTGTGTCAGAGTTCAAGTTGGTCTCTTAGTTTGGCTTCAGACATCTTAATTTATTATGCTCATGTAGCTTTTCATAAGACGCAACTGTCTTTTTTAAAAAAAACTCTTCGTAGTAAGCTGAGGGGGAGAGAAAAACTGGGAAGCCTGAAAGGCAAAATAGCTGCAGCCAAGAGGCATTCACGAAGCATATAACCTGCCTAATTGTATTTCAAGGTACTGATAACATTTCAATAAATAGCATATCAATAGAGAAGTGGGGGAGGGAGAATGCCAAACAAGCAACATGAAGACATCCCTTCCCCCACCCCTTGTTATGTCCGGTCTTTTAAAAACATTTTGTTCCAGAGGTGGGTTCCTCCCAGTTTGGACTGGTTCACACGAACCGGTAGCAACCCGCTGGTGATGTCACGATGATGTCACTGAACCGGTTCGGTCGGTGCCATTCCATGGGCGCAGCCATATTTTTTTTTTTTTTTTTTTTTTTGTTCTGAGCATGCGCAGAAGCTGAGTTTCCGGCACTGTGCATGCGGTCACCATCTTGTTTTCGCCTTTTTTTTTGCCACTGCGCGGCGCAGGAGGAAGCGAACCGACAGCGAGGTAAGTTAGAACCCACCCCTGGTTTGTTCCCTTTATTTTTTAAAGGTACCCTTTCTATTATTTCATGCCATGGTATCATCATAATTGTAGAGCACCATATACTATTCTGTATTAAATTTACACTGGGAAATGAGCCTTTGAAGACCAAGGCAGATGATTAATCTAAAATATGATTCTTCACCTTGATTCTATCACCAATTATATCCTTAGATTTCAATTAACCACTTGCTTGTGGTTTTTTCCCCCAAATGTAATTTCATATATCTAAAAAACTAGTATGATATTTTGCCTCATTAAATGGAAACTATTACCAAATTGCCTTCCTTCTATATGGGGGAATCAAAGGGAGGCAAATAATGAAGCATCACACTTTCACAACACAACCACAAACCTTTTGAACATATATTGATAACATAAACACATATGAAAGGTGCAGAGCTTATAGATCTTGTAAATACCTTAATGTGTTGCATGCACATACAAAAGGGAGTGGACATAATTGCAAATTTTGATACACACCCTGAAGATGCCGATAAAAGTTTAAATAAAGGTTTTGAGGAATCCAATAACCAGGGTCCTATTGTTTTTGAAAAATTGAATATACTGATTCTTTATTCCACATACTTTAGTTAATAATCAGTATTAACTTTCTTTAGTTTTGTGTGGAATATTATTTCAAATATAACATCTTTTAAATTTCCAACCACTTCACATATCTCTGCTAAAACGAGTGGATCATATTGTTTTATCAGTACATCTTTTAATCGTCCATGCTATAAAGGAAATTATTTATGTAAGATATATTCAAAATGTAACTGCAAAATCCTTGAAATAATAGCAATTTCTATTGTTTCAAAGTACTAATCCCTTATTTGGGCCAGAATGTCTAATAAAACATACACATCATCGGTAGGTTGCTCCCAGTTCGGCCTGGTTCTAAGAACCAGTAGCGCCGGCGGCGGGAGTTTCCACCTACCCGCTTGAGACACTTCTGTGCATGCGCAGAAGCATCGTGCGTGCATGCAAGCGCGCGCACAAACTGGTAGTAAAGGCCTTTAGAACCCACTACTGATACACGTCTCTGTGTATTTAAAGCTAGGATTGTGATCTCATCAGGACTTTCCCTGCATGGGCAAATAGATTTTATGGGTGTATATCTGTACACATATAGAACTGGTTAAACATTTAGGAAACTGCTATCACATGGCTGGGACATCATCTAAGTCAAAATTCAAAGTTGCATTTCCTAAAACTCTTGTGATTTGAGGAACTTGGGACATGAAACTTCCAGGGCTGAAGCCTTTGCTCAGTTGCTTATCAAAATACATTTCCTTAAATCCTTCCCACTTACATATTCAAAACAATTTGAAGAAATGGTTATCTCATAGAGAGGCTTTCTACTACTGGATTAACTACCGTATCAAGAAATTTAGGAAAAGGAGCACCTCAGGCTGAGGAATGTGATAAAACTGGGAAACGTGAATACAAACATTGATGGAATTTGGGATCATTATTTGAAACTGCTACTTTTCAATCTGCTCTTTTGCAAATAATTGTTTTTAATGTCTTGGGACACAAACTCTTTGGACTGCCACTATAAGACCATCAATTCTGAGGTAAATATAATGCTGAGCCACATAAGCATCTACATGCAGCATCAATATTCAAATATCCAGAAAAGTGGTAGGAGGCGGCAAACTAGAAGGGAGAATGACAAACCTGCATGAGACCATTCTCCTTGATAAAATCATAGGTAACATAGTTGAGCAGCAGAGATCACCTGACCCAATCAGCTAATACTGCCTTGCTTCTTGCTTGGGGGGGGGGTTGTTTACATAAGAGAATAACCATATGAGGAGAAGGCTCATTTCAAAGCCAGATGCATGGAAATAAATGAAAATTCCCCCTTTAATCCTCCTTTCTACCATTGCTTCAGCATCTATACCCCTCCCTTATAGAAACCAGTGCAAACTAAGTTTGCTCACGCTGTTTTAATAGCTAGCTTAGACTTGAACATCAGCACATATTGATCAAAGAGTTATAGAGTTTTGAGTAGAGACCCAAAGAATGGTTAAATAATGCAATTATTCCCTGTGCTTAATAGTATAGGATGGTCACAGGCATGCTCTTAACAATTGTGAAAGACAATGGCCAAAAGTATCTGTTTTGTAGTGTATTAACAGATGGAATTAATGGGATAGAATAGGCAGTTGTTTGGCAGTACTATGATTACCCTATAGCCATACATACAACTCTACCAAAAAGAACAGAGTACAAATTTTGACTTTAATAAAGAAAAGGACGATACGTTTAACCTTTTTTTTTCTTTGTTACCTGCTATATTGATTTGCATTCCTTTTTGTTATTGTTACTATCCAGCATTTTTTTGTACTTGCCTCTTGGAACAAAACAGCTTTGGAGGTTTCCATATGATATCTGAGAAAACTGTTTCAAAGGAATGACAAATCATGGTTGAAATTACCAATATACTGTAACCAGGGTACTAGAAGTCTTGGTTTTATATACTTCCTCTCTTCTAGCATACACTAGAGTAGAGGTGAGTAATTTAGACCTAGTAATTCCATATAGTCTCCTCCCTCATTTCTG
This sequence comes from Diadophis punctatus similis, assembly GCA_023053685.1. NCBI lineage: Eukaryota > Metazoa > Chordata > Lepidosauria > Squamata > Dipsadidae > Diadophis > Diadophis punctatus. The sequence goes on from JALIGW010000003.1 coordinate 174,371,693, forward strand.
TTGCTCTTGGAGCTCTTAAGAGACCATGCCACCTATTCGAAAGAGCAAAATTTTATATGACTAAAATAATATTTATTAAGCCCCTCTAGATTTAACATAGTCATTTTGTCCCAAACTTCCCTTATGAACTCCAAAATATATAACATACACAAAATGGACTGAAGGATTTTATCCTGCTTTCTCCTGAGAAGTTCAGCCTGCCAAGACTACTTGTGGACCTCAGCAACCAGAAGAATCCCTCCTGTTCAAAGACAAAAATCATGCAGCTCATGGCTGCAAAATGATCCTTCTGTCCTGCCTTAAAGAAAGAGGCGGTGAGTTTTTCAGAAAAGCAGAGTTCCCTGCTGTGTTTGTGGATGTTCAAGTCTAGCCCAACAGAGCAGGATTTGAAGTCAGAGACTGTTCAACTGAGTAGCTTTATATAAATCACAGTTCTCTTCAGTTCAGAAATCATGGGAAACAATTTGTTTAAAAGCAATACTCTCCTCCTCCTCCTGGATTGAAAACCATACTTTCTTCCATGAAATGTTTAGGTGTAAAATACAGTTCCATTCAGATTTGGTTTTATGCAGCTGTTACCTCTCAACTCTTTATCAGTAAATACTATTAACTCTCATATTTCATCCATAGGATACTGTCTCTGTGGATTCTAATATATCCACTTCAAATTTAAAATACATTTGGCCTGTTCAGAAATAACACTTAGAAATGCAAAAGAGTAATTTCTTGTTTAACAAAAGAACCTGAGCCTTTGATATCTATCAGTGTTAGAAGGTCAGGTGAAACATTGCCAGAAAGTTAACAATTGCATGGCAGAGAGCAGCATAGCCTTTGGGGTTGAATGTATTAGCAAAACCTGTTCTACTACTTAGGATTTCAACTTGCTCTGAGGTCATAAAAATTTTAGGGCTCTTTTTAGTCCTGGACTTTTAACTCTTTAAAAGCCCTCAGAGCAAATTATTATAGCAGTCACAAAGTATGCACACAGCTCTTTTGTATTATATTTTACTATGTCTTACCTTGGCTATTCATACAATTCATACCTAAACAGCTTTTTGTAGCTTATGTTCAGTAGGAGCCACTGCATAGAAGTGGAGTGATATGTTCCATCCAGGCTCTCTCTGAATCCATGCAATAATTATTTTAGCCATATGCTAAGGGCTAGATTATGCTAAGGGCAGAGGTGGGATTCAGCAGGTTCTGACCAGTTCTGGAGAACCGGTAGCGGAAATTTTGAGTAGTTCGGAGAACCGGTAAATACCACCTCTGACTGGCTCCGCCCCCATTTATTCTCTGCCTCCCGAGTCCCAGCTGATCAGGAGGAAATGGGGATTTTGCAGTAACCTTCCCCTGGAGTGGGGTGGGAATGGAGATTTGACAGTATCCTTCCCCTGCCACGCCCCAAGCCACACCCACCAAGCCACGCCCACAGAACCGGTAGTAAAAAAAATTGAATCCCACCACTGGCTAAGGGCTAGATTATGCTCTGCATGCTTTTAATGACTGAAACACATAATGATATACATTGCACTTCTGAATGGCCCATCATATAATCAAAAAGCATTTAATCTACAGCTGCAACTTTAATGGCTGCATCTCAAAATCAATCATGCACTGAGCAGCCCATATTCACATATATATATGAGAAAAGAACAATCAGGTTGTAGGCATGTGTGGCTGGAATGTTCTTCCTTACTAGCATAGGCATATCCATCATATGGCCTACAAGAAAATGTGCCAATGCAATAAAACTATGTTGCACTCTATCAGCATACTGTATTCTGTCTCCCTTGCACTCCTTTCTGGGTCCCTCCATCACAGTGTATCAGTGTTCTGTGCCTTAAACATGTTCGGGCTGCTTGAGGTTTTGGAGTTTTTCAGATCTTTCTCATTCATTCAGTGGTCCACGTGTTCATTCACGCGTGCATTTATTCTTCTATTGAGAGCATAGGGTAGAAACTACTATTATTATGGTTGGTTGGTCGGTCACTCAGTCAAATTTTTAGACTGGATTTGGCATTTTTATCCACTTATAAGTCCTTCCCAAGGACCTGGGATAGGCAGGTGATGTTTATGTTAAAGGTATCAAAGGATGTTGTAAACTATTCCAAGTAAAGCTGCCGTTTACAATTGACCGGTGATTATTTTGTCAATGCTAATGGTGTTCAAGAGATGCTCCAGTTGTTTTGGGATTGCTTTCAATGTGCCTGTTCCTATTAGTACTATCTTTGCTTTCTTTTGTTACAATTGTTCTGCTTCTATTTGCAGATCTTTGTATTTGTGATTTTCTCCAGTTCTTTTTCTGTCAGACGCCTTCCAGAACAATTTCTTGGGAGTCAGCCTGAGATACAGGACCGATGGGAAACTGTTCAACCTGAGAAGACTCCAGGCTGTCATCAAGATAAAGGAGACTGTGCTACGAGATCTTCTTTTTGCTGAGGACTGTGCCTGAATGCTGGATCAGAGCAGGAAATGCAAGCCAGTGTGGACAAATTCGCAGCAGCATGCGACAACTTCGGCCTCCTCATCAACACAAAGAAGACTGAAGTGATGCACCAGCCAGTTCCGAATGCCCAACACCAAGAGCCCACCATCACAGTGAAGGGACAAAAGCTGCAAGCAGTGGACCAATTTACATATCTTGGCAGCACCCTCTCCCGTGCAGTGACAATTGACATCGAAGAATCAACTGCAGAATCGCCAAGGCAAGCTCTGCATTTGGTGGACTACTGACCAACATGTGGGACCGTCGTGGAATAAGCCTTGCTACAAAGCTCAAAGTCTACCGAGCAGTAGTGCTAACTACCCTCATGTATGCCAGTGAGACTTGGACTGTATAAGGAGGCACGCTAGGCAATTGAACCACTTCCACACGACCTGCCTCCGCAGACTTCTGAGGATCTGGTGGCAGGACAAGGTGCCAGACACAGAAGTCTTCTCCAGAGCAGGCCTGTCATCAGTTCACACCCTGCTGATTAAAGCCCAGACATGCTGGGCAGGCCATGTTGCAAGGATACCAGACCACCACATTCCCAAACAGCTCCTCTATGGTGAGCTGTCTCAAGGAAAGTGATCGCATGGGGGACAAAGGAAGCAATACAAAGACACGCTGAAAGCCTCTCTCAAGTCCTTGGATATCGACACCACCTCCTGGGGAACCCTGGCACAAGATCATCGACATGGCGCACATTGATCCATCAAGGCTACCGGACATTTGAAGACAGAAGGACAACCATAACACAAGAGAAGTGTGCACTCCACAAAGCCAGACCTGCAAATGCTGCAATAGTGGTGCCCACATGTCTGCCTGACATGTGGCAGAACATTCCGTGCCCATATAGGCCTTACCAGCCACCTGCGGACACCCTGTGGACAGCCCACAACCCGTTAGATATCTATCAAGCTGTTCCAAGTAAAGTTGCTGTTTACAATTGACCGGTGATGATTTTGTCAATGCTAATGTTGTTCAAGGGATGCTCCAGTTGTTTTGGGATTGTTTCCAAGGTGCCTGTTACTATTGGTACTATCTTTGCTTTCTTTTGTCACAATTGTTCTGCTTCCATTTGCAGATGTTTGTATTCGGAAATGAACTTCCTATTGGCCCGTTGGGCCATTTTTCGCCATCCCCAGGCTTCAGGAAAGCCTCCTGAAGCCTGGGGACAGCGAAAACGGCCAAAAAGAAGGCCATAAATCAGCTGGCCAGTGTGCGCTGGAGCTGACATAGGGTAAAGCCTCGCATGCCCTCAGATATGGCTCCAGGCACGCGTGCCATAGGTTTGCCATCACTGTCCTATAGAGATGCCTAGTGAATAGACTTATCCAGTTATCTGCGAATACTTTGATTCTGAGGAATTGGACAGGGTCCTATGAAATATAAACACCTGTGTATTCCTGCCCCTGTGTATTCCTGCCCCTCCTGGCTGATTAATGTCCCTGAGGAGATTCGTGTGAGTGAGTCCAAGTGAAGGTGAATTTATCCTTTTTGGGGGAATTTTGTCTCTGACTTCTTTCAAAGAGGTGCTAGTGTGTGCCTCCTACTGAGAAAGACGTTGCTGGTCCCTACCATTCTGGATAACTTTCACCCAGTTTCCCATCTCCTGTTTTTAGGGATGGTGGTTGAGAAGGTGGTGATATTCAACTCTAGATGATCCTAGAGGAAAAGTCAGATTTTTCAGTCAGATTTCAGACCAGGATATGGGACTAAAACAGCATTGATAGCATTCATGGATGATCTTTGGAAGGAATGGGATGAAGGTAATTAATCCATCCTTTCTGTTCTTGATTTCTCAGCAGCTTTCATTACCATTGACCATGGTATCCTTTTGGACTGATTGAGGGGGACATGGGGTTACCCTTGAAAAGTATCTGGAAGCTTCAGCTGGTGCAGAATGTAGCCATGCAAGCAATTCTGCGAGCCCCCCAAAAGAGCGCATGAAACACCTTTGCTCTGCAAATTGTGTTGGGTACTGGTTTGTTCTGGATCCAATTCAAGGTGTTGGTTGTTACCTATAAAGCCCTACGTGGCATGGGGCCAAGCTACGGAACTGTCTTCGGCCCATTACATCAACACATCCTACCCAGTCATGCAAGGAAGTTCTGATGCAGACTCCATCAGTTAAAAGAATTCTGACCGGCCGGGTCTAGGAATAGAGCCTTCTCTGCCATCACCCTGGCCCTATAGAATATTCTCCCCACCCCCACCCCGAAGTAAGGCAGGCTTGCCCTCTCCTGGCCTTCTGAAAAGGAATTAAAACATGGCTGTATAACCTCACATGAGGCTGGTTGGTACCCTGAGAGCCCTCCCTTCACCTTTTAAACTAATTTTAACAGGGTTATCTCATCTTTGTCTGCTTTTAAATTCTAAATTCTATTTTTTAAAAAAAAATTAAATTAAAAATAAGAATTTTCAATTTTTATGTTTTAACATTTTATTGTACAGAGGGTGATCGATGATTCAAAAATGTGATAAATAAATAAATGTCAGTAGAATTTATGTGGGATAAAAGCTAACGGAGAATCTTTATATTTTGGTTGTCTGATGTTCTTCTCACAGATTTATATCCATCACAAAGAGAGAGCTAAAAGTTTTCATCTCTCCTCCCTGTTTGTCATAATCCAGTGTGACAAGAGTATCTTTGTATTTTCCTCTGTTCTTTTGCCTATTGACACAACATTTCTTAATCTAAGCTTGTTTTCCAGGTCACCAGTTTGCTTTTTGAGTCATTTATATTCTCTGTAGTAAGAAGTAAAATTCTGGTTTAAATAAGACTGAAGTCCATACATCTGGAAGATGATGAATTTGAGAAAAATGTGTATTGATTATAATGTTAACTTGTGACTTGGAAGTTTCAGATTCAAATTTGCATCTGAATAATTCACTGAATCAGTCTATTATTTTTATTCTACCTCACAGCTACCGTACTTCATAAGGTAGCTATATTTTAAGAACATTTTAAGAATAAAACTGGAGAACTGGAGACTTAGAGAAAAGGGAAAAACAGGTAAGTAATAAATAAGAACTGTCTTATGTGCAAGAAAGAAATGAACATGGGCATAAAGTCACATCTAAAAGGCACAGAAGGCTGAGAAGATAAAGGTCAGGGCCCCTCTAGGAGCAAAAATGAAATCTAGTGTCTTGTATGAGAAGAGGTACACTGGGCATGCTCTATTGCTCTATTTATTGTGCCATCAAATCACTGTTGACTCTTGTCAACTACCTAGACAAGTCCCTGCAGTTTTCTTGGCAAGATTTCAGAGTGGTTTGCCGTTGCTGCTTGCTAAGGGCTGAGACAGAGCAATCAGCCCAAGACAGAGCAATCAGCCCAAGGTTACCCAGCTGGTTTTGTGCCTAACGTGAGACTAGAATACACCTCCTGTATTCTAGCCTGGTGTCTACACCAAACTAGCTTTCTTCACACAATCTAGACCAATGTTGGCAACTTTAAGATGTGTGAACTTAGAACTCCTCCCTTGCCACATTTTAGCCTAACAAGTGGTGTAAACCCAGCAGGTGTAGTTCATAATTCAGTTTTTTGTGTATATCTTAAAAATCTAATTACATAACTATAGCTCAATTTACCATACAGAAGCATAGCTAGTGGTAATAATACTTGGAATTAAAGGTTAATCTCAGTCCTCCAGATCTATGCTTCTTCCTTGGGGATACTTTGTCAAATTTTTCTGTTTGAAAACTCAATGACCTTTGTTGACCAAAATGTAGAACTGATGGATACGAAAATGCATAGGGAAGAAGTTACAAATGTACTTTTAATAAATGCCACACACAAATCCTGTTCTATTTATTTATTTATTTATTTATTTAGCTTAATATATAGAGCTACAAAAGCATTTTTATACATACAGGAGGAATTGTGGAATGTTTTGACTTCTTCATAGATTTGGTCATTCTATGTCACTTATATCTATAAAATAGCAAGGCAAGTTTAATTAATCAGCTTGGAACTTTTTGCTGCTTCAGTCACCATTAGGCTGACCTGTTCAGAAAACCCTTCTAGAAAGTGCTTTTTTTTTTAAGCAGGGAGAAAGAGAATGAAATACAGGTAGTTCTCGACTTATGTCCACAATTGAGCCCAAAATTTATGTTTCTAAGTGAGGCATTTGTTAAGTGAATTTTGCTCCATTTTATGACTTTCTTGCCACAGTTAAGTGAATCACTGCAGTTGTTAAGTTAGTAACACAGTTGTTAAGTGAATCTGGCTTCTCCATTGACTTTGCTTGTCAGAAGGTTGCAAAGGGGGAATCACATGACCTTGGGACACTACGACCATCATAAATATGAATCAGTTGTCAAGCATCTGAATTTTGATCACGTGATCATGGGGGTGCTACAGCAGTCATAAGTGTGAAAAACTGGCATGCTAGTTTTTTCAGTGCCTTTATAACTTTGAACGGTCACTAAATGAACTGTTGTAAGTCAAGGACTACCTGTAAACCTTTCTGTTCGAATGCTAGTTTGATGGACACATATTGTTATATCACTGACATACAGAAAGTAATTTTTGCACGGTTTTTAAATTCTGATTTATTTTATTCAGATGTAGTGGAGGATACTGTTCCTCTCCAATACAGAAATAACATTCAGCATTCAGTATGATCAACTGCTATATAAGGAATAGAAAGGGATACCATCTTTTCCTTCATTTGAAATTGAATTGATCTGATTTTATTCCTTTATAAATCATCAAAGTTGGTAGCCACCACTGAGACTATGTCTGTATCTCATCCTGGACTGCAAAGTAGACAGCCACATTTTAGCTAGGTTGTGTGAATCCAACTATGAATAAATACGGTATGAAAGCAGGGCCGTTATATCGTAATTTTAAAAATCCACAACATAGTGTTCCGTGAAAAACCTTTGTCCTGAATCTATTGTGGTTCTGTTTCTTGGGATGTCCACAATGCATCAACTATCATAGTTCTTACAAGCCTTTTTCAGTGTGAAACACACCCACACCCGCAACCTTAATGCAATTTGTGCTACAAAAATCCAGACTACCACTACCGGTAGATGACAGAAAAGTGATACAAACAAATCTTTGCCTCCTTGTGATAGCCGTGTGAATTTTTGCAACTTAAACTTGAAGCCCTAAAACTTCCAACTTGAAGCCCTAAAACTTCCAAAATCTTGTGTGTTTGCCTCATTGCTTTAGACGTGAAATAATATCATTTTCTGTACTCATTTTCAGTTCAACAATACTGCTTTTTTAAATGAGGCAACCAAAAGGATACAATGCTCTGAGCTAGAAACCAGGAAACGGAGTTCTAACCTTGCCTTAGGCACAAACCAGCCTGGTGACTTTGGGACAGTAGTTCTCTGTCATTCCAGGAAACAGGCAGACCAGTTCCAAAACTGTTGCTAAGAAAGCTGCATGAACTTGTCCATATACTGTAGTTGGCAGGAAGGATTCAAAGGCATGATGGAATTCACCTTTGATTCTACCCAGAACTGCAGAATAGCGAATTTAAACTTTCAGTAAAATAAATACTAGAACTATCAGAATTCTTTTTTAGTTAGTCATCAGAAGTTTAGCCCTCTGAAGTTAAAATATATTGGACTCAATATAAATAATTTTCTGCTTGCTTATCCTGAAATATATTTACCATTTAATGCTAATTTAATGAATTTGGGTGTATCGTTTCCTGTTTTTTTTAAATTATCCCACCTTTGTTGTTTTTATAAATAACTCAAGGCAGCAAACATACTTAATACTTCTTCCCCCTCCTGTTTTCCCCACAATAACCCTGTGAGGTGAGATGGATTGAGTGTGTGTGTGACTGGCCCAAGGTCACCCATCCGTCTTTCATGTCTCAGATGGAACTAGAATTCACAGTCTCCTGGTTTCTTGTCTGGTGCCTTAACCAGTACACCAAAATGGCTCAGAATTTCTTTTTATTTACTAATCCAGAATATTTCACTTTCCTTTGAAAACTTTATCAACTCTCTCTTTATAATGTCTTTATATAATCTATATCGATGATTAAAAATGAAAAAGACTTTTACAATAACATTTTGTATTGATCATTCAGTTAAGGAGGAAAGAGGAATTCGTTATAGCTTTCCATTAAAAAAAAAACCCTATTGACTTTTTTTTTTACTTGCTGCAGTTTTTTAGCCAATGATTAGTTGATGGAGTATAATTGATATTTTTAGAATTATGAATGAGTCAAATTAAAAATGAAATATGAGGTGGATGTGCCATCTGAAGATAAAAGTGACAAAATGTCGCAATTCAAAAGCTCAGCTTGCTTAAACAAATACTGAATGTTGGGGAACAGATAGGTCCAAGCCCACAAAAAGGTTTGTTATTAAAAAGAAAAAACCTTCAGCATCTTTGTAAGTAATATTACTACTCATCTGCAGATGGGGCACTAGAGCTAATCTGAAACAATATTCATTCATTTTTAAGACAGAAAAATCCAAGCAGATGTGCCCAAATACATTAAAAAAAATTACAGTGAGTGCACATATATGTGTGATTTTCTTTGAATTCACTATCTTATTTCTATTGGCAGAACTGTGTGTGTGTGTTTTGATAATTACCATTAACAATATGTGTCTTCTTTTTCCATATTTTCTGTGAGACATCTTGCACCAGTATCATGGAACCGTGCCTATTCATGACAATCCGTACTTCGGCACTTGGTGATCTTTTAAATAAATAAATAAATAAATAAGCCAACAAAACTGTTTGAGAGAACAGACTTGCCTGCTGACCCAGGTGGTTGTTCTGCAGCCCATCCTTTAGAAAACTGAAGTTAGAAACAATCCTTCTTCTGCTGTACTGTCCATTTGACTTAATGCAGTCCTCTTAGCAGTCAAAGGAGTTGGATTACAATTCCCATCAGGACAAGCCAGCATGAACAATGGTGCCATTGAGATTAGAGAACCTGCAGTACAACAATTAAAAAGGGGGAAAGGAAAAAAAATCTTTAAGATTGCAGTCCTTCTGAATTCAATAACATTTGCTTCTGCACAGGAACATAGATCATCGTATTAAACCTCCAGCCCTCATTCCTCTGTTGCATTTATCAGTTTGTCTGCTTCATTATATCTGTCTAACCACTCCCTACCACATTAGAACCTAGCCTATTCTGGAAAGTATGTTAAGAAATCCTCCTTCTATCTGACTACACCAGCCCCAAATGCTAAAAGGTTTCAGTGCAACCCTGTTCATGAGTGAATATTACCATTGAGTTCAAAGGAGTATATAGAATAGCCTCTCATTTTCACAGAATGTTCGTTATCAGTAATTAGTAGTATAACAAATATTACATTATAATGTGTTGTTATGTAATTTTGAGAGCCAGTTTGGTGTAGTGGTTAAGGCATCAAGCTGTAAACCAGATGATAATGAGTTCTAGTCCTGCCTTGGGCACGAACCAGTTTGGGGAACCTTAACAGATAACAGATTAACAGAGTTGGAAGGGACCTTGCAGGTCATCTAGTCCAACCCCCTGCCCAAACAAGAGACCCTACATCTGCCTCTACCTAGGATCGAACTCACAACCTCCTGATTGTGAGGCAAGAGCTCTCTCTCTTAGCTCTAAGAAGCAGTCAGTGGCAAACCACTTCCAAAGAACCTTGCCAAGAAAACTGCAATAACTAGTCCAGGTAGTCACCAGAAGTCAAAAACTGACTCAAAGGAATCTTAAAGTTTTATTTGATTTAAATTTAGTAGGGAGTGTGAATTCGATCAACTGTGGCTTTGTCAAACTATGATTTTAAACATGAGTTGATTAATGTGCAAGTCTTTGTACCAATTTTGTAGGTGAAAATGAGGTGAGCTACAATGAAAAAGGAAAAAATGGTAAAAAATGTGATATACCAGAACCTTTCATAGCATGTTAGGCATTAACATTGGTATATAACAAGCATTTTTTAAAAGCCGTTTCTAGGAATCAGTAGATATCTATCAAAATATATTTGAATATAGCTTGGATTATTTTTGTTTATTTAATGAAATCCCAAGTAGGCACACTATAGATAAGAAAATTAATGCTAAGAGCCTTGGGACAATACTGATTGTTTATATAAAATGTATGCATTACTAACATACAGAAAGGGAAGTCTTCATCAAACAGAAAAGCTTAGCATTCCATTGAATTAAAGGACTAATGGGATTGAATTTAATGTACCTAATGCATTACTATGCATCATTTTTTTCATATGGAATAGGCATATACATGAGCTACAAAAATCACTGGATGGTACCAAAGATATAGCCAAACTGCTATTATTTTGCTGCATCCAATGATGGTCTGGATTTTGCAGCCCAAATGTAAATAAAGATAGTCAAACCTATATTATATTCCTCCCTTGAAATATAGATTAGGTCTGTATTTATTTATGTTATAATCCCTGTGTTTATTAATTATTCCCTAGAACCATGATGGCGAACCTATGGCATGCGTGCCACATCTGCAGGCACGCGAGCCGTTGCCCTAGGTCAGCTCCAGCATGCATGCGCGCACCGGCCAGCTGATTTTTGGCTGGCCCCGCCCATGCCATACTTCCCCTCCCAGGAGTCTCCACGCGGCCCGTTTTGGATGCCAGGTAAATACAGGGCTCGCACGGAGGCTCTGGGAGGGCAAAAAACGGGCCTTACAGAAGTCTGGAAATGGGCTGTTTCCGGCCTCCAGAGGGCCTCTGGGGGGACAGGGGAGGCTGTTTTCGCCCTCCCCAGGCTCCAGGATAGCCTCTGGAGCTTGGGGAGGGTGAAAAACAGGCCTACCAGAAGTTCGAAAACAGGCCGTTTCCGGCCTCCGGAGGCTTCAGGGAGGCCTGCTAGGCCAAAATGGGGCATGGGAGATCATGTGTCATGTGCGGGGGGGGGGGGTTGTGTGCACATGTGCAGGGGGTGGGGCAGCACAGGGGTCACTCATGCATGCGCAGGGGGGTGGGGCGCGTAGGGGGCATTGCATTATGGGTGTGGGCACGCACGCACATGTTATTGCGCACACACGCTTTCGGCAGCCGAGGTAAAAAAGGTTCACCATCACTTCCCTAGAACAACTATAGCTCTAACATTATGCAAAATAAGGTAACTGTATATGGCAATATGTATAGAAGGAGCTCCACTGTGGCTGTCATTCATTTATACTCATTAGTGGTACTTTGGTGGCTGGGTGGGTCTAGAAGCTGTTATAAGTAATTCAAAGAGAAATGGCCTAAGATTCTATGCTGCTTCCCCTTTGTTGAAAACAGACTTTTGATTGCCACCTTAAACCTCTTCAATTATTCCATTGTCTCAAACCCATACAAAGTAAATGTCTTTTAAGATGAACTTGAATGATTATATGACCAGAGCCATGTTGGATTTGGGAGAACACACTAGGGAGGTCATTCCAATCTCCATCTTTTCTATTTCTCTAACTCTACAATATCAATGGGATTTTCTAGTAGCCTTTCATTCAAATTTTAATCAAGTCAAACCCTGCTTTGTTTTTTCAAGATCAATCCATGTTGGTTGGGTATTGTTATTCACTGTGACTGGAGAATGCTAAGCAAGCCTAAAGACTGAATGGAAGAGCAATTTCAGTTAAGAGAGCAAGACAGGTAATGAAATGGGGCCTAGTTATTACTCTGTAACCTTCCAAGTCACTGCCTGTAGCAGCCCGAGTGCATTTAAAGCTCAGAGTGAAGTACCCTGATGTGGTTCTGACATTAGCCTCCAGAGACAGCCGCAGCAACCATCTCACAATATAACTCAGGCATTCTAATCCAATTCTTTTTCTTCTTGTAATCAGATTCAGATGCAGCAGTTCACACATCCCAGTCTTTCAGCAATTGCACTAATTTCTGTTTTGCTTCCAAGAACAATTCAAGGTGCCATCGTCATCCCTGAAGTTCTATGTGGTTTAAAATCAATGTACCGCAAGGGCTACCCAATCAGTTTCACTCACTCTAATCCAGTTTTAGCTAGAATTCAAACTGCAAATTATTGTGAGATTGATCAGTTTTTCACAGATTAAAAAACAAGTTTTATTACTTTGTCACTTAGTTTACACATCACATTAAGCCATGATTGCTTGCTCATGGTTTAATTAATAAATCAATTGATTGGGTTTGTAAAACATGCTAAGTAACAATGGGTTAGTGTACAATCTGCTAATTCAAAACTAAACCTATCACATTTCAATTTAACCTCAGGACCAAACCAACCTACATGTTAATTAATGCATGAATATTAATCACAGAACATAATATATGATTGCGTTTAAACACTGTTATGCATAAACTTTGTGCCATTAATTACCACTATCTGCAAGTAATTTGTATTTTGCATCTACTTTTTCCTCCACTTCCTTCAATCCCAGTCCATTATATAAAAAAGTTGTTTTATGTACTTTTTCTAAGGGAATGCCCTATCTATCTGATGAAATGAGCCACTGTTGGTTCTTATAATACATTGCTCTCACTGTTCCATTTAAAAAAAAATCCATCTGGAATCTGCCTTCCTGTAACTTTAAATGTTTATTCCATGATGTGAACTCTGGAATGACAGAGAACATCAGTTTTGTTGGTAATGTTTTTCAGAAATGATTTGCCATTGCCTTTTTTCTAAGGCTGAGAGAGAATAAGTGGCCCAAAGTCACTTAGCTGGCTTAATGCCTAAGGCAGGACTAGAACTCACAGCATAGTGGTTTCTAGCTTTATGCCTTAACCATTACACCAAAGTGGTTGTCTTTCCACTTATAATCAATTGCTAATCCAAAGTCTTTTTCATAAGCAGTATTTTCCTCTCTACACGTGCATGTTGGTTTTTGTTTCCTAAAGAAGAACTCTGCATTTGTTTGTTAAATTTGATTCGATTTTCAGCCCACTCTTCTAACCATTATGATAATTTTAAATTGGTCTTTTAGCATATTAGCTACCCACCCAGTCTTGTGCCATATGCAAACCCAATTAGCATTCCAGTCACGTATAAAAATACTTAAAACTTTACATCATCACTGAAGTAAGACAGGTGATAAGCCAAGAAAAATAGAATCTAGTCTCTGGTATTCCTTTCCCAGGAAAGCTGTGTTCACATAACACACTAATTAATATTCCTACTGGTCTAATATTTCTCTAAATTACATCAAATTTTAGACTGTACATTTTTGTGAAAATTGAAACTGAAATGAAATTGAAATGAGAAAAAAATGTGGATACAAATGAATAGGGTATATTTTCCTACTTCAAAAGTATATTCCATAATTGCCAAAAAGCAGATCCCCCAAATGTTGCAGAGAAGTATCTGCCATTCTTAGAAATTCTAAATGTATATTAAGTAGACTTAAACAGTGAGTAAGATTTACAGTATGAATAGCAAAGTTCCAGGTTCAAATCTTCCTTTTATAAACTTATCTAGTCAACATAAGCAAATTATTATTTTTAATGTAAAATCATTAATAGACTGACATTTTGATCCCCAAAGTACAGTTTGGAACAAAATAATGATCCAAATGTTCCTGCAGTGTTTAAAGACGATCTTCGAGTTTTAGTACCTAGATAGAATCCGGATGAGGAATCTAACCAGAAAGGCATGTTTTGCAGATTAAGTCAATGGATCTTTTTACTGAACATGAGTAAAGAAAAAGGAATGTTTACATTTGAAAGGCCATTGTATAGGCGGCCTAAAATTCCAATATAATTAATGGGCTGTCGCTTCAAGCCATAGTTAATCAGGATCAGCTGATTTTAAATGATTGGCTTGTGATTACATTTTAAATTACCAGTTTGATAATATACAACAGAAATCTATTCTAAAGGGAATGTGACCATATATTCTCTATAGTAGACAATATCACTCTAACCTTAGTGTTTTATATTATATACTATAGAATGCTAAACAAAACATTTTAAAAACTAGACAAATATTGGGGATATTTAAAATATTTGAGATCATATTTTACATGTGAACAAAATTAAACAAATGTTTTTTTCAGAATATATGTACATGCCAATATATGCAAATGTAGTCCATATTTGAGTAATAAGTTAAAATCCATGATTAGTCAAAACATTTCTTCAGTTTAGTGACCTACGTATTAGCAATCTGGGAAATAACCAGAATCCCACTCTCATTTTAAAACAACTTAGTTCCTTGCTGCTTTTGTCAGTTAGGGTGAGTCCATACTGCAGCTTTGAAGCTGGCTGAATATTGATTCTATCAATATATTTAAATCATTGTTCTCAAGCTAACATATATAGTATGCCATTTTAATTTAACATTATACTTGCAGCTATCTATCCATCTATCCACCCACCTATCTATCTACAATATCATCATTGGCAGTATGGTACTTATTGCAATCCATATAATGACAGAGACATATCACAGTGGAAGGCTGTATTATGGGATCATAAAAATCCTTTCTCTCTAGTCATGGACAATTTTGCTCCTGCACAATGCTTCTTGTTTGGCAGAGAACCAAGAAGCTACTGAGCATAGAAAGTCGGTTTAGATCCACAGTATCATAATAAAAAAGTTATGAAACAAAGCTTGAAAATTGATTTCAGGGATCCACCAAATTGAAGTTCAGGAAAACATGCATCAGAGTTAGTTGCATAGAAATAACCCAATTAAAATAAGTGAGCCATATTTCTCCCTGCACATGCATACATCCTGACTCTAAATGTATCTCCATCTCATCCTGTTAATAATGAAGTATGTTCCATAAAATTTAAAAACAGACAGTATAACTTAAGTCATTTAATCAGTTAGGAGAATTAAAACATAATCAGACAGTGATAATGCTACTTATAAAAATGATAAGTTGTGGGTATTACAGTGGAAGAGATATTCCTTTCTCCTATGGGAAGTAATGCTTCCTTTAAAATTAATGAGTTGGAGGCTTTTTTCCTCGTTGTTGAAGCATTATGTCATCATTTGTCAAGATTCATTGTTTTAGTTATGTATATAATCTAATTGTATTCATATATACAGTGTATACACACGCATGGAAAATGTCTTAAAATTAGTTTTAAGAGTGAAAACATATGAATAAGTGTGTTTTATTGAAAAGTGCCTTCTCGGAGAAAGATGAAACTAAACGATTCAGAGATCCTCCACATTTACACTCTGGAGAAAGCCCGATTACTTAGTGAAAAGCTCCCACATTCAGCAGGGAGCTTAACAAATAGTCGGCAACAATTCTAAGACGTTCCAATGAAACGACAGCAGCGGGCGGTTTATAGTCCTATATCCGCTCCTTGAGGTACGATCAATTCCTTTAAAAATGACTTATTTTTAAAGGGAACCTTCGTTTCAATGGACTTCAGGCGCTCGCAAGCCTGCGCGGGATCTGCTTGCAACGCTTCTTCGCCTTTCTCTTGCTCTCCTTTTGCCGGTCCCCATGCCTCCCGGCAACTCGCTTAGCAACCCTTTTAAGTCATCGGGAACGCAAACTTTAAAAGCCCAAATTTCGAAAGCCGTTCAAGTAGCAACATGTAGAAAAAGGCAGCGCTACCCTCGGTTGCCAAAGAGGCAACCGCCGCGTCAATAGAAAAGCCTTAGCTCAGCGGAGCAGCGGCACGTGCGTGACCTTTATATTTAAATTCCCTGTTTCCCAAGAACAGAAATAAAGGCACTCGGGGCAGTGCAATTTCCAAGTAATTACTAGGGACTGGCGCGCCGCTGCTGCTCGTCAGCGGAGGCAGCCAGCGCTTCGCCACCGTAGCCCACGGACGGCCTTTCCGAGCTTGCAACCCGGTGGCCGCCGGCGCTCAAGGACACGCGAGGCTCTCCCTAGGAGGCCGTGGGAGGGAGCGCCCGGTGCGCTTCAGGTGAAGGGGCTGTCCAGCCGCTGCTCCCGCCTGCGCGCACCGACGAAGAAAAGATGGCTCGTGGCGCGCGCCGGGGGAAGCGTCAGTTTTTTTTTTCCTCGGAGGGGTGAATGTAAAAGACCTGGGCGGGGGAAGAGACCCTCTTTCGGCAGAGCCGGGGCCGGTAGCGGAAGTGCGCGGGACAGGCGAAAGAGCTGACCAACGAGGCGTGGTGGCCTGAGAGGGAATTGCACTGAGGAGGGACCCAAGATGTCCACTACTGGGCGCTGGAAGGTGATGATGTCAAAGGGGTGGGGATTCATATGTGAGCCTCCGTTGGGTGGGGTGCCAGCGCCTCCTTAAAATGAGGGGTGGGGGGAAAGCGCGCCGAGCCTTTCGGGACGGAAGTTTGAGGGGGCAAAAACTCCTGCCAAGCCCGGGCGAGCCTGCGTCGCCCGGCGGGCGTGACGCGGACGCGCAATAAAACCTGACACTCGCCAGCTGTTCGGGCTCCTCCTCGCCCCCTCCTTCGCCTTCTCCCTCCCCCTCCCCTCCCCCGCGGCGTCGGCCGCTATTGCCGCCCCAGTGCATTGTGGGCGCAGTCCGTTGTTCATTTGCCATTCGACCTGGGCCGGGGCCTGGTGGGGCGGAAGGGCTGCTGCTGGTTGAGCCGGATCTATTGTAGGGGAAGCGCTCGAGGAGGAGGAGGCGACGACGAAGGCGGCCGTGCCAGCGACGCAGGCTGGAGCGAGGGGATAAGATTTTCTTGCAGCCGTTAAAAGCGCTTTCAAGCGGCCCGGCGAACTGACTGACTGAAACTGCCTGGCCGGGTGGGTGCTTCGGTTGGTTAGCCGCTTTTTCTGCATCCCCTTTCCCCCAGAGCGATCAGTTGTGGGGTGGGAAGGGGGGGCAGCAGAGAGACAGTTGGGCCGGAGCGGGAGGAGGGGGGCGCGAGGGAGGGAGACAGGCGGGCGGGGGGCGCGGGGTCGCCCGCCATGTTCGCCGAGATGAACCGCAGGACCTTGGCGTTCCGGGGGGGAGGCCTGGTCAGCGCCGCCACCGCCGCTACCACCTTAGGAGGAGGAGGGGGTGGCGGCGGCGGCCCGACAGCTAACGGCAGCAGCGGGAGTGGTGGCAGCAGTGGCCAGGGCGAGGCCTGGGTCCGCCAGGAAGCCGAGCAGTTGAACGGCCAGGGGGTGGAGGAGGAAGTGGAGCTGGAGACCGTGGAGCTGGAGGTGGCCGAGGTGGAGGCCGCGGACAGTGCCGCAAAAGAGCTCTCGCCGACCCCTCCTTCAGACTCGGCGAGCGCTGCTCCATCAGTCCCTGCCCCGGTCGGCCCCATGTTCGCCGAGAGGAATCGTCGGACCTTGGCCTTCCGTGGCGGGGGCTTGGTGGCGGCAGCAAACAATGGCTGCGACGGGGCGGGCTGGTCGCGGCGGCCGTTGAACGGGCGGGGTGGCGGCGGCGGAGAGGAGGAGGAGCTGGAGTTGGAGGGGCTGCTGGAGGGGAAAGAGCTGGTGCAAGACGGGGGGTCGCTGAGCGACAGCAGCGAGGACGAGGAAGACGGCGAGGGGGGCAGCCTGGGTGATGGCAGCGGCGCAGAGGGCGGCAGCTGCAGCAGCAGCAGGCGGTCTGGGGGGGACGAGGCGGAGGTCAACAGCGTAGGCGCGGGGGAGGGGGAGAGTATCCAACACTTTCCGCTGGCAACCCGGCCCAAGTCCCTCCTGCAGAAGCTGCACGTCTCCTTCCAGAACTGCTGGCTTAAGGAGTTCCCGTGGCTACAGTACTGTCAGAAGACGGGACTGGTGTCCTGTGTTTGGTGCACGGCTGCCGTCGCTACCACCTCTTCTACAGACGGCAGCAGCAGCAACAACAACAGCAGCGGCGGGGGTCACGACGATCTCTGCAAGGGTACCCGCAATTATAAACGTGCCCTATTTCTCAGGCATCATCTGTCAGCTGAGCATCGCCTCAATGAGCCAGTTACTGCTGAGCAGGTAAGTTGAATTGGGGCAGGGGGGGAGGGGGGAAGAGAAACGTGGTCTACTTGCTTGCCCTCCTTTCCTCGGAGGAAAGGCAGCGTTGTTGTCAGGCAGCGTGCTTTGTATGAATTACTTTAAAGGGCTTCTAAAGCATTGACTTGAGTTTGAGGGCATTTTATAATCCTGGTTCATGTTCTCCCCCTAATAAGGAATTCATTCTGCTCTCTGATTTTAAGGAAACTTAATCAACAATTTTGACTGAAAGTTTAAGGGGTGGCATGTAACAGTTTTGAGGTTCAATAATTGTTACCTTTAGTATTTCTTAATGCAGTTATTTACATTGATTGTGGGGGGATACAAGTCTAGGTAGGCCTTAGTATCTAATTGGTTTGTATAATGTATGTGAATGTAAGGTCTAATATATTTTGTACTCCCTGTATTTGGCACTGTATTATACCATGTAGTGCAAACTATCCTTTTTGCCCATTTAAGTACTACATTCAAATAGTACAATAAGGTTTATTCATAATGGGAAAAAAATCTATAAATGTAGTGACATCAATCTTTCAAAAATCTTGAGAGTTCTTGAGAAATACATTTTTGCACTATACTCCAAGTAAAATTGTTTTGCAGGGCAAAATCTGTAACTCTTCAAAGCATCAGTGTTTTTCTGGCATTATAGGATCCAGAGAAAAGAGGTGCAGACAAGGTGTTCTGTTCTCACTCTATTTACTCATGTATATGTTTTTAGAATTGAACCTGGCACATTATGTACCCCTATTTTGTAATTCTTGATATTTTCAAATGTGCTGAAATTTCTGTTATTTTATTAACAATGCTAAGGTGGTTTTTTTTAACCTTTTTGTGTCCTGTGGATTTTTCTGCTTAGTAAACAGCTCACTGAACAATACATCAGAAGCAAAAAAATGAGACTAAAGTAAATTATATTTCCTCATCTGAAAATCTGCATGTTAAACTTATCAAATTTCAGCTATCTTTCCATTTTCCTTCTCATTAAAACCAAGTGTCTGCCTTGGTATAGTGGTTAAGATGTTGGATAAAAATGCAAGTTCAAGTCCATTCTCAATTGTGGAAGTTCATGAATGGACTTTGGACCATCCATTATTTCTCCACCCCATAAGGTGGTTGTGAGAAAAATAGAAGAGAGTTTATTACAGCAAGAAATATGTGAATGTAGACTTTACATTCAGCTTTTGAATATTGAACAACTAGATCATTTTAAATTTATAGCCAGTCAACCATGTACCCAGATATAAATGTGAGCTAGCCTATATGGGATGTCTTAACCTAATGGTATCCAAAGAAACATCAAAACTTTGGGGATCTGAAGTTGGTTTCTTTGTATCTAAACTGAGCATTCTGCCCTAATGGACGCTTGATTTCTTCTAAAGTTGTGAAGATGTTCCATTTAAGTTCCAATATCTTATCTGGTTCTTTTCACTGTTTTCATTGTCCCTTCTTATACTTCGTTATAATTATTTCTTTTAAGCCATATAGTTTCCAAAATATTTTCCATGGTGAGGGTCCCTTTTGTTTCTGAATATGATGCAGACACACCAGAAGTGGGTAAAAATACTTTTTAAAAAAACTAAAAGACCCTTTCTTAAATTGTATTTTTCCTGCTTAATAATTACATCACTGTTATATGGTATCTTTAATCTTTATACATTATACAAAGATTAATTAAAGATACCATATACTATTGAAAAAACATTTTCATACAAACTAAAAACAGTCTCAATATTTAAGTTCTCTTAGCTCACCCAATAAAGTGCCAGGTCTTATTTTGCCTTCAGAATATTTCGAGTGATTTCCTTTATTTATATAAAAAAAGTTGATAAAACATTAAAAAAAGAAAACACAAGGTAATAGGAGAAATCATGTAAATTGGGTTCCCCAGTTTGGTGCTGGATTACAATTGCTGTCGATTTTAAGTGGTGTAAACGCTATTATTCAGTACTATATTAACATTGTTTGATATTGGTGACAATTATTTAATACTTTTTTCAATAGGAAATTTGATCTAAACTAATATTTTAGTAACTTTTCTTGCCAATTTTAAATTTATTCACTTGTTAGCATTAAATTCTCATGATTCACTGCACTATATTAATATCTCCTCATTCCTTGTCAGAGACTGCAAGTATATGAATTGCTGTTCTCCCAGCATATCCCATTTTCTCCAAGACTGATTTGTATCTTAGATGTATGCTATGGGTATTGCTGAGAGGTACTGAAGAAGGATGAGATGATAGCTCAAGTGTTTATTTCTTTAGAACTGTGTTTCTCAACCTTAGTAACTTTATGATGTATGGACTTCAATTCCCAGTATTCTGGAGATTGTTGAAGTCCAACATACCATAAAGTTGCCAGAGATGAGGCGCACTGCCTTAGAAAGATGGGAAGACTGGTGGTGAAGTGTGATTTACTTCAGAATAAGAAGGAGAGCAAGCAATTATCTATTGCCCTGAACTTTGCAAAATATTTCTCAGTGCAATCTAATATACATTTGTTATTGTACTGTACTTAGAATCCAAAGAAAAAATGGAATATTTTTGCTAAGTTCATGTTCTGTTTTGCTATATTCCCACATTAATTCATACAATGCCAGATGCAAAATTAGATTGCTGTGAACAAGATTGAGGTACAGTAATCATGGATTTTTGTGGGCTTTAACAGCCAACTAAAAACTTGTAGATTTCCTGGTGAGATATGGTTTTCATTGGTTGATTCCAACTTTTTAACTATTATAGTTAAAAACCTGTTTCACAAATTACACTTTGTTAAAATCCAAATTGTATATTGAATTTTTGAAACAATATTAGATTTTCTGTGCATTGTGTATGTCCCTTAGCATGCAATACTTCCCTGTATTTCATTAGTGCCTGCATTTATATTAACACGAACATTTTTTTAAAAATTGCAGTATAACAGTTGATAAGAAATATTATATTTGATAGTCAGAGAAGCTGTCTGAACTTTCATACTCATAACAGAGACATACAGGGATTTGTGATGGAAGAAATTTTGAATTATGTGGAAAAGTATCACTGATAATATAAAATTCTTATATAATCTGCATTATATATTTATTTATGTCCTTAAAATATTTTTCTGATAAAAGACTGCATGAATATCCTAAGAAATGCATTTTTTCTCCAAAGATTACATGTGTAATTGTAGATATTTTTAAGATGTACAAAATGGTTGAAAATGCTTTGGTTTTGTAAAGATTCCTTATAACATATTAATATTGAACAAATTTCAGGAAGATGAGTCTGTGGGATATATTTTAAATAGGGACAAGAAGATGATCTCATTCTTTAGTTTAAGGTTTCTTAAAATAGATGTAGGGTATAAGTCTTCAATCTTAGGGCTTGTATCTGAAAATCAGGTTAGGGATTAGATTGTTAAGCTAATTAAAATCCTCCTATTTGTACTTCTTGCATACTAGACATCTTGAAGGAACAGTGTCTTCACTATAAAACCAGGATGTATTTAACCGAATAGCAGATAGTAACAAACTTTCCTTCATATTTATGTCATACATGATTATGTAGAAATCTGGAATAAATATCATATAGCTATTTTCAGGAAAATAGCTTCTGGATTATCCGAATTAAAAAAGCTTGGTTCTTATGGAATGGATAATAATGCCTGATACTTCTAACACTTTTTACCAAAAAATGGTATATATCAGTTACTGGGATTGATTGAGCTCTTTGATTAATGATAGATATTGAAACTGTGTTTTGATGTATAGGGTACAGGTAAAATAGTAGTTTTCCCAAAGCTTGTATCCTTTACACTGTCTAGAAGTTATGAATTTAGTACCAAAAGATCTTGAAGGTCCCAAATTGAAGATCAGAAAAATATGTTTTAGTTACAAATGCTGGGTTTTATTCCTCACTAGGCTATCTGGAAGTTTAAATGGAGGATAGCAAAAACAAAAGGGAAACATGATATATAGTTGTCATAATAAACGGCAGTAGGGAATCAATGAACTGAGACAGCATAACACTGGTAAAATTTCTCCCAGAAAACTTTTGAAATAATACATAATATTGAAAATGAACAATGAAAACATTAAGTTTTATTTAAAAATAGTTCAACCTAGAGCATAAATTAATTTTAATATTAGGAGGAGGCATCTTCAGTCCATTACCCCTTATGGCATTGGTACAATGAAAGAAAAAAAATGCTTTGGTGCCCTCAAAAGTGGAGTCGGTACAACCACAAATGAATTGTGGTTCTAATATTATTAACTAAATACTGTCAGTCTTGTACACAGATACACAAGGCTCTTTTGTCATAGATGATTAAGTCTGTATAGTAATGACATTGTGGTTATAAGTTATTTAGAGTTTTTTAAGGATATTCAAGTTGATCTTAATTTCTAGTAACTGTATTAATACAGTGTCTTTGAAAATGTTACCATGTTTGTCACTGCTTTCTTCTGGAATGTTTTTTTTAAATTTTCAGTAAGCACCAATATTCCAGGGAAGAAACTTTAATCTCGCTCAGTATTAATTAACCAATTGTCAGTGCAAATATGTAATATGCATCACATATTATGCATCATAGGGCTGTGCAGATGCATTACTGTTGACGTAGCATTGGTCAGGAACACCTTAAAGCAGCTGCAGCTTTTCCTGGGTTCACAGCCACCCTCTGCAACTGACATAAAACATGTAAGGCATTTCTCTGACAGTTGCTGCATGAGCACTGATGCACATGCCAAAATGCATTTTGTCTTTTGAATCTGAATTATTGCTTATCTTACTGCCATATTCTGCATCACCTGTATCTTCTAGATCAAGATTAGGGATGGTCTGCCTTACTGTGATTACAATAAAGTAAACATGAGATTTCCAATCTATGAACAAATGTTTTATGTATTTATTTATTTACTTAATTTGTATGACCATCCAGCTCAACAATGACTCTGGGAAAGAAAATAACATTGAAAACAATTGCCAGCAATAACAAAAACATATATTGTACAAAAATAACAAAAGGTATTAAAGTTTAAGTGCCAAGTGCTAAAAGTAAAATTCACAGCAACTGAGGAAGATTCCTTCACTAAGAAGGCACTTTTGTAAATTAGCAGATTTATCAGTGAGCATGAAGTAATGCATTTGAGGGGAAATAAATTAACCCATACAAGCAGCTTTTCATGGTAGTAACTTCTTATGCAAAAGGAACTTTGGAGCCCAGTCAAAGCAGATTTTTATTTGCTGAACTATTAGATGTACTCCAGTTATCAATATTCTATACAGTATGTTTAGATAGTAGGACAACATGGCAATTGTACTATTGGTTCAGTTTCTGGCTTTACGTATACCTGTATATTAGTATCAAAAGAGAGCCCCCTTTGTGATAAAATGTGTAAAAAGAATTTTGAATATAATATGAGTTGGATGTCTAAGGAACTTGTTGAAAAGGACATTAGAAAATATCAGTTGTATTAGTAGGAATAGTTCTCCAAATACAGGAAGTAAAAATCCCTTGTTTAGCCTCTACCTCAAGAATTGTGTTCAGTTCTGGAAATCACATTTTAAAAAGGTTCAGACAAACTGAAACAATGCAAAGGATGATGAGGATGGTTAGCAAACTGGAAAGTAAGAAAACTTTAGGTTTAGGTAAATTTAGGTAACTTTAGGTTTAATTTTAAGAAAAGATGTTAGGTATTAAGTAGCCACCAGACTTGGAAGGAGAAAAAACCAGCAGAAAAAAGGCAAGGGACATATTTATATTTTGAATTTATATTTTACATTCATATATATTTCTCTAGAGTAAGTAGTCTTATTCATTGTTGTGATGGGATGTTTCAGCAAGGACACTGATATTTTTTTAACTTGCAAATTGCACAAGAGCATTTACTATTACATGGCAATGAAATAGCAGTTATAGTCCAATTAATAGAAGTTTTAATGGCACTGAGAAATTAGTGTAATGTAATTGAAATTAATGTAAAGTAGTGCCATTAAAACTTTGTACATACAGGTAGTCCTCGACTTACAACAGTTCGCTTAGTGACCTTTCAAAGTTAGAACGGCACTGAAAAAAGTGACTTATGACCATTTTTCACACTTAACGACCATTGCAGCATTCACGTGATTTACATTTGGCTGCTGTCCCATATTTATGACGGTTGCAATGATGGGGTCATGTGATCATCTTTTGCAGCCTTCTGACCAGCAAAGTCAACGAGGAAACCAGATTCACTTAACCGTGTTACTAAGTTAACAACTGCAGCGATTCACTAATAACTGTGAAATAGGCAAAACTCACTTAACAAATCTCTCACTTAGCAACATAAATTTGGGGGTCAATTGTGGTCGCAAGTTGAGGACTATCTGTCATCACATTTGGTGTGTGATAAAATTAATTTCACTGCGTGCTTTGTTGAACTGGAAATATATGGCAGTGGACTAAACTTATAAAATATTATAAAGAAAGCAACAATATTTTAGAATTGGGTTGTTTAATCCTAAAAGTATCATTTAGAAATTAAAACCAGTCAAGCCTCAACTCAAATGTATAATTTTAATTCCTCCCTCTTCTCTTAATTACAGGAATCTGAATTAACATCAGAATTGGCTGAGAGAGATTGTGATTATAATATTAGGCCAAATGAGAACTCTTACTGCTATCAACTATTGCAAGAATTAAATGAGCAAAGGAAAAAGGGCATTCTCTGTGATGTCAATATTGTGGTGAGTGGAAGAGTCTTCAGAGCTCACAAAAATATTCTGGTTGCAGGCAGCCGTTTCTTCAAGACTCTGTATTGCTTTACAAACAAAGAAAATCGTAACCAAACCACTGTAACCTACTTAGATGTTGTTGCTGTTCAAGGCTTTTCTGTCATCTTGGACTTTCTATACTCTGGTAACCTTGTGCTTACAAGCCAGAATGCAATTGAAGTTATGTCAGTGGCCAGCTACCTTCAGATGACAGAGGTTGTGCAGTCCTGTCGTAATTTTATCAAAGATGCCTTAAATATAAGCATAAAATCAGAAGCCCCAGAAGCTGTAGTTGTGGATTATAATAGAAGATCGGTGAGTAGAGACGGGTTATCTTCAAGGGATCAGAAAGTTGCTAGTTTTTGGGCCACAAGAAATCTAACTAACTTGGCAAGCAACATAAAAACTGAAAATGATGGCTACTGCATTGATGAAAGCCAGTCTGAAAACTACCAAATTAATGATTGGGTCCAGGACAGCTCACCTGAAATGGCTGAAAATGAATCTCAAGGTGAAGGAAAGGTCTTTGTGTGGAATGATATGAGTTCACAGGGACAATCGCTTCAAGAACCTGGAAAAACAAGAAGGAAAAACCCAGGTGCAAAAAGATTTGTTTACAATATACCACCCAGTAATGATGAGCCGTTAGAAGACTGCTCAGCTACTCAAACTTCAGTACAATATCCAGAAGAAGAGCTGCAGTTTATCAAAGAAGAAGTAGCAGGTATTTATTTATTTATTTATTAGTGAGACTTATATACCGTCTCACAGTGCCAGCACTCTCTAAGCGGTTTACACCAGTAAGCAATGTATTTTTTATATTGCCCCCAACAATCTGGGTCCTCATTTTACCTACCTCGGAAGGATGGAAGGCTGAGTCAACCTTGAGCCGGTGAGATTTGAACTGCTGACCTGTGGATCACAGTCAGCTAAAGTGACTTGCAGTACTGCCTCTAACCACTGCGCCACCTCTGCTCATGATTCATTTACCACCAGGTAAATGCTGGCATGATGGATATCAAACATTACAATTAATTAAAGCAACCGAAAGTTACTTTTTCAAAGTTTCAGATCCTAACATTTTTTTATATTTCTTCTGAAATACAAAAGCATCCTTTTCTCAATTTTGAAATCATTGAGTCATTTACATATAGATCATAGAATATGCAGCTCCTTTAAATGAACATATAGAATAAATCTCAAGTGTGAAGATTGATGCTAGGCAGCAATGTTCCCTGTAATACCAGAAAACGGCGCGCGGAAGTTAGAAACTTCTGCGTGGCGTTCTCTCATTATGTGCGCGGCTGCGCACCTTAGTGGGAACAGTGCTAGGCAGTATTGGTTTTACTGCAGAATTACAAAAAACTATACTATAGAGACAAAGTGGAGCTAAAGTTGCACATTTATACTAAAATGGCTAAACTTTCCAAAAGTTTCTTTGTAATAATGTTTAGAATTGGAATTCTGTTTAGAAGTTTATAGAATCAGTACTAAATATTCTAAACCTCCAAAACTATTAGCATATTTTACAACATGCAGAGTGCAGGCATATATGATAATACTGTTTTTGACAGTTCAGTTCAATTTGTTTTTTAAAAAATCATACTTCTTTTGAACCTCTGAATTGCTCAGATCTGGTTTCTGTCTACAGGATATAAGAATGCTTTGTTAGGAG
Source organism: Diadophis punctatus similis (assembly GCA_023053685.1). Lineage (NCBI taxonomy): Eukaryota > Metazoa > Chordata > Lepidosauria > Squamata > Dipsadidae > Diadophis > Diadophis punctatus. Next base: position 174,398,387 of record JALIGW010000003.1, read on the forward strand.
CATCAATAGCCAGCATATTCAGAGGAAAAAAATTCAAATCTTTGAAATCTGGTTTATATGCCTATCACTAACGGATGAATGGCATTTGGGGGAACTGAAAAGTGTATAGCATTTGAAATCAGATCCTAATTCTAATAGTTTGGTAATGTAAAATAGATGACACATAGAATTGTATTTTGGACTACTTATAATTTAGAAGTGTATGCTTTTAAATAAAATAAAACCAATATTAAGAGTATATTATACTGTATGAAGGTATTTAAACATCTCAGTATAATTAGCTGAGAAAAACAGGAAACACAGCAAATCTAGAAATATATTTAAAAAGTTAATAGTAGAAATTACCAAGGTACATTTAAAGGAGACTTGAATCCAGCAACAATTTTTCCTGTATCATTTTATGCATTTTCATAGAGAATATAGGATTTTTCCTTCAACTTCATTAAGTTTTCCCCATATTACCACCATTATGAGTGCAGTGGTTAGAATGCAGTATAGCAGGCTGACTCTGCCAACTGCCAGGATTTCGATCCTGACCAGCTCAAGGTTTACTCAGCCTTCCATCCTTCTCAGGTCTGTAAAATGAGGGCCCAGATTGTTGGGAGCAATATGCTGACTCTGCTTAGAGAATGCTTTTAAAGCATTATGAAGCAGTACATAAGTCTAAGTCTTTAAGTGCTATTATCTGATAATTAAAAGAAATATTTTTATATTCTCTAAATATTGAGCAAAGGTTAATTGAAGAATTCAACATACCAAGAGTAATTTGCTTAAGAGTTCATCCTTGACTTACAACCACAGTTGGGACTGGAATTTCCATAGCGAAGCAATGCAGTTGTAGCGTGTTGCATCATTTGACTGTATCACCTGCAGTCCCAATTGCCTTCATAACCTAAAGCTCACAGGTGGGAGCCTCAGGTGAGGAAAGGTGCTGTGTGGGTTTGGTAGAGGCCTGAGAGGGTTGGTGCAGTGCACATAAGGGGGATTAAGAGCCGCGGTAGCGCAGTGGTTAGAGTGCAGTACTGCAGGCTACTTCTGCTGATCATCGGCTGCCAGCAGTTTGGCAGATTGAATCTCACCAGGCTCAAGGTTGACTCAGCCTTCCATCCCTCTGAGGTCGGTAAAATGAGGACCCAGATTGTTGGGGGCAATATGCTGACTCTGTAAACCGCTTAGGGCTGTAAAGCACTATGAAGCGGTATATAAGTCTAAGTGCTATTGCTATGGTATGGCACAAGCTCAGGAAAGCTGGCGTAACAATATGCTGTTGGTCAGGAGCTTCTTGGCGTGCCATAGCTTTTGGAATACAACACTTTTGCAGCTGCAGCATGTCATGTAATCCCTTTGTGCTGCATTGCTGGGCCAGGCTGGGGCTGGGCTTGGTGCAAGTGTAAAGGGAGTTTCTGGCACCATGGCCTTTAATGCTGCAAAAAGCTAAAAGCCATAGATCTGTGGTGTGCCAGGAAGTCCCTGGCACACCACAGATCTATGGCTTTGTGTTTTGCAAAGCCTGGCCCAGTCTGGCCAAAGGGGCTTCCTGGTACACAACTCTGGAACTTTTTGCAGTCCCAGAGTTGTAGTGTGCCAGGAAGCCACTTTGCACCATGGAGCTCAGCAACACTGTACAAAGGCACTGCACCCTGGGAAGCCCCAGTTCAATAACCCCTGCCACCCTATACACCAGTGATCCTCAACCTTCCTGGCTCCATGAAGTTTCGCACACTTGCCTTGCCACTTGCGTAGCCTGGTACCCAACAGGCCTCGCACCCTTACCAGTCTGCGGCCCGGGGGTTGGGGACCCCTGCTATACACCACCCCAGCTGACTTTGCCATCTTCTTGCTCCTATTGCTGACAAGGTGCGCCAGCGCCACAAAGCTACCTTTGTGAGGTAGCTGCTGCCACATGGGCCATCATCTTCAGGACTTGTGAGGAAACTGCTGTGTGAAACCTTGGGAAGAAAACCTTGTGCAGCCAGCAGCTGCCTCACAAAGGATATAGATGTGGAGAGTCAGGTGGGTGGGAGGGAGTTGAAGTGCCCCTGCAGTTGTAAATGCTTGCAGCTCAAGTGTCAAAATTTTGATTATATGACTATTGGTTCATTTGTTCAGTGCTGTCATAACTTCAAACAATGCTGAACAATGGCCCTAAGTTCAAGACTACCTGTATAAAACAGTATAGTTGTGCTTAGCTTCTTCCTGTCTTAGAATTAAGCCAGGAAGGAAAAGGCATCAATGAACACAGCTGTGTTTCATCCCAGAGCGTTTCTATACATTATAAATATTCCAGACCAAAATATATGAAGTTGCTGGGGGAGGGGGCTTAAACTGAAAATACGTTGAAATCATTGAGGTAAGTTTTAACTAAACAATGTAGTTACTTGTTTAGGAATCCTTTCACTGCTCGTCCAGTTAAAAAAGATTAATTGTGAAATAAAGGTACAAGGAAATAACTATTTAAAACAATTATAAAGCCACCCATCTTATATCACACTCTGGATAGTTCCCAATCAAAATTAAAACAGCATAATTAAAAACAACATAATATATCAATAAAAATAATAAACATTAAAAATTTGACACCAAAGTTAAGTTTTCAACAACTGCATTAACTGCTTTTGTCCTCCTTTGTACCCTCCTTTTATTTCCTAACAGTAGCTTCTTTATACCTAGAATAATTTTCTTGCATCTGTAGTCTGGAACCAAAATATACCATCTCTACATGAATTAACCAATCTCGTTGAGCTGCTCTATTAACAGTAACACCCAACTAACCTTCTCTGGGCTTGAAAGCTAAGGAGGGCAGGACTTGGTCATTACTTTTAAATCCGAGATCTGCAGAGAATACTAGTAATATACTATTGTTTAGACTGGAGAATTAAAAAAAATCAGACAGCAGTACAGGTAGTCCTCAACTTACAACCAGTTGCTTAATGACCATTCAGGGTTACGATGAAGCTGAAAAAGGGGTCTTATGACCCAGTTCATAAGGTGTCCTCCACAATCATGACCGCATTTTACAACGGTTTTGCAAAAAAAAAAAAAAGCAGCACTTTGGTTTTCAGCAAAACCACGACCATAGTGAACCATGGGTTTTCTTAACACAGCATTTGCTTTATAATCGCTGCAAACTGTTTGTAAAATTGGGCAGGCTCGATTATGGTCATAACTTGAGCATATTTTTGTAATGGCAAATCACTGATTGCTGCCCCAAAAAGATACATGGACATGAAGTCACTTATTCCAACTTGAAAGAGATTTTATATTTCTATTAAAGGCAGAGGAGATATGGATGTAATGATTGTTGGGAGAGAGACATTTCAACCAAATCGTACTAAATTGCTATGCTTTAGGGAAATCAAGCCAATGCTTTTTCCTTTTCTTTATTCTTTTTGTTACTGAAGTGAGATATTTAGAGTATAAGGTGCCTAGAGAAAATAAGAGGAAGATCAATATTCATTCTTCATTCACTCATTACAACTGATTCCACTAATTCATCAGTTGAAGATTGTGATGATAGGTTTCCAGGTTTTCATTCCTGTTACCTACTCTGAATACAAGTGCCAAGAACAGCTGAAAGAATGTTGGAAATAGATTGCAACTTCTCTCTCTTTGACAAATGGGTCATATAACACATTTGCCCAGATAACCAGTCCTGACTGTTTCTGGGCAGACATTCAAATTAAATGATGACTTGTTTACTTTAGCCATGATTGCCAAGTTAACATTTTAATTAATTTCTATTAATGTGTAATAATTGGAAGAAGTCAAATAAATTAGATAAACTAAAGCTTGAGATTTAGGCTGTAGTCTATTATCCTGTTATGTTAAATTCGATGAGAGTTAGTGTACTGTAATGTGAAAATGTTTTGCTTTTTTTGCTTTTTTTCTGCATTTTGCATATCTTTACCTTTAATATCTTTACTGAATATTGAGCTTCATATGGGTCCTATTTATTTATGAAGAAATTTTGAGTGAACGAGTAAATTCGGAAGTGTGCTTGTTTCCTTTTTCATACCATACATAAAGTTATTCAATATGAGAAAAGTAATTCCTCCAACTCAGCTCAGTTAACTAGGGCCAGGCAAATGAGAGCTGATTTGGACCTTTTAAAGCAGCATTAGTTTATGCATGAATTATCTAAAAACAAGGTAACATTAGCTATTGCTTAGACATTTTCAAATTTATTTATTGCAATGCACTAAGTTCTCTAATAGTCCAGTAGTCAACATTGGACTTTGTATTTAAAGCTTTCGCCAAAGAATGTTGGAAGCAATTATTTACTACAGTAATTTATTTTGGTGTACGTCTTGAGACTTACATGAGAGTTAGGGAACATTTTGTGGGAAACACTTCTCTATTTTAAAATAAATAATAGTGTTGATTTTAAAGTTTGAAGCAGCACTGGTAGATTTGAATGATTTTGAAATGTAGCTTTTGAATACAATTGCTAGTAATATCTAACTCTTCTTAGGAGGCACTAGTTTTTCTATATTTATCTTGTTTTGATTTCAGTCTATTTTTTAGATTTGTAAACAATTTGGGATTTGCTCTTTTAACTGTAATCTTTCATTTTATTTGTTAAGGGTTTTTTAGCCTCAATAACAGGTTCATTTTAGAGCGCTGGTTGTAGCTTAGCTTTCCTCAATAAAACGAAATTCATAATGAGTATTGATTTATAAATTTCCCCTATTCCTTCATCATTTTAAGGCCTTCCTATCACAACTTTCTCAGGTTCTGCCAACCAAAAGATGCTTCTATTTGCTCTGTCCCTGAAAGTTCTTCTGGTCAGTCATGATAGCCAAATAGAAAGTTCATAGAAACAAGAAGTTAAAACTTAGGTGATCTGTTTTTGTTTCCTCTATGAAATAGCCATGATAAATTACAGATTAGACTGGGTGTTGAATGTAGAACTGTGTGTAGAATTTTCTAGTTGCAGTATGTAACACATAGAACCAGATAATACTCAAATTAACTACTACTCAAATTACTACTCATACTCAAATTAACTCAGCTCAGGTTTTTGTACAGTGTTTTGCATCCCAAAGATGTGAAATTAATGTATATAGCATATACAAAGTTTAATGTACCACTTTTGAACCTTGAATCTCAATATGCCTCATAGTGCAGGGCTGGGTTACTTGTGGGACTGTTGGTGTTTTTTATGTACAATATCGGTGTTTATTTATTTGCATTAATATGTCTTTTGTATAGATCTTACAATGTTTAATTTTTTTAAAAAAAATCTCATAACAGGTACCTCAAATGATTTCAAGTTTGGAATATTTCCTAGTATCACCAATGATTTCAAGTTTGGGTTACTACCAGGGACTTCAAATGATTTCAAATATGGATTGCTACCTGAATCTTGGCCAAAAGAAAACTGGGAAAATGGTGAGCAAATCTATTTATTCAAGAGTAATACAATTGTTCTATATCAGAAGTGAACACCATTCACCAAAAATCCAAAACTGCACAGAAAGAATCTGCAATGGTAACTATTAAGGAAAATATCTATTGTTGAATGATAATTTGCAGATCCACAGACCATTAGAATTTTGAAGGTCCTGGCATATGTTTTCCTTCTACTAAAGATTTCTTATGAGGGAATGCTTCCAAACTAGAAAAAAAGCTTTCCTAGTCTGTCTTTACAGATTTCCTAGAATTTGGAGGATCTAATCAATGTGTGTCATTATCTTCATTCGTTCATACAATTTAAAAATGTATGTAAAGTCTGCTACAATTCAAAAATGTGCTTTTTGAATTTCTGGTACAATTTTAAAAAGTTTTGAAACTTTGGTACAATTCATCTTATACTAATTAGTATACTAATGGTGAACAAATTTCTTGTTATGTTTATTTGGTTTTCAATTAGAACTCTAAAATTCCAGGATCCATAATTTTAATTCAAACTGGTGCATCAATGGGGGAGGACAGAGTTTTGAGCATTTTAGATTGAAAACAGTATCTCTAGGGATTTGCTTTGTCTAAAATTTTGGTTGAACTTCTTTACCTTTAAGAATGCATGAGTGATTGACTCAGTTAGAGGGCCTTTTATTTGCCAGGGTTAGTACAGGTAGTCCTCAAGTTATGACCACAATTGAGCCCAACAGTTGTTGCTAAGCGAGATAGTTAAGTGAGTTTTGCCCCATTTTATGACCTTTGTTGCCACAGTTGCTATGTGAATCTCTGTGATTGTTAAGTTAGTAACATGGTTGTTAAGTGAATCTGGCTTCCCCATTGAGTTTGCTTGTCAGAAGATCACAAAAGGTGATTACATGACCCCGGACACTGCAACCGTCATAAATATGAGTCAGTTGCCAAGGGTCTGAATTTTCATCATGTGACCGTGGGGATGTTGCAGCAGTTGTGCGAAAAGCAGTCATAAATAACTTTTTTCAGTGCCATTGTAACTTTGAGTGGTCACCAAATAAATGTATGTAAGTCAAGGACTACCGTATTAATATTCTGGCAAACCTTGAACAGAAACATTTCTGAAAATCTTCCTCTACAAATTAGGGGATTACAGAAATCACTCTGTCTAGGACATTTTTTTGTATGCATTAGAAAATTTCCAATTTGTATACTTTATGTTGTTTATTAAGGATAATTGCCTAAACACTTTCAAGCCACTGAAACACTTTATATGCAATTGTCACCAATCTTTTCTGATGACCTTAAAAATGGATGAATTAAACACCGTAAAATTTTTCAGAAAGTACCATGTATTTATTTATTTATTTATTTATTTTGCTGGATTTCTATGCCGCCCAATCCCTAGGGACTCAGGGCGGCTCACAACATATTCGATCCATTACAAAATAAAAGCTATCATTAAAATATAAAAACCATACAAATGCAATAATTAAAAATACAGAAATTACAAAAGTTAAAAGAGTATCTCATTTACCCCGCCTGCCGGAAGAGCCAGGTTTTTATCGCTTTCCGGAAGGCCAGCAGGGTGGGGATGGTCCTGATCTCTGGAGGGAGTTGGTTCCACAGGGAGGGAGCTCCCACAGAGAAGGCCCTCCCCCTTGGTCCCGCCAGCCGACATTGTTTGGTCGACGGGACCTGGAGGAGGCCGACTCTGTGGGCTCTAACCGGTCGTAGGGAGGTATGCGGCAGGATGCGGTCCCGAAGATAACCTGGCCCTGAGCCATGTAGGGCTTTAAAGGTAACGACCAACACCTTAAATTGGATCCAGAGACTAATGGGCAACCAATGCAGCTGGCGGAGGATAGGTGTTACGTGGGTGCATCTAGGTACACCCACCACAGCTCGCGCAGCTGCATTTTGCACCAATTGTAGTCGCCGGACACTCTTCAAGGGTAGCCCCATGTAGAGCGCATTGCAGTAATCCAGCCGTGAGGTGATAAGGGCATGAGTGACTGTAAGAAGTGCCTCCTTCTCCAAGTAGGGCCGCAATTGGTGCACAAGACGTACTTGTGCAAAGGTCCCCCTTTGCTATTGTATGTAGGCTGTAACTAAACAGTTGGAAATCACACTTTTGCTAACCTATTCCGATCATGTGGTAAATTGCTGTTCTGCTGCTGTTCTGTTCTGTTTAACCTTGGTCTCTCAGAAGTCAAGTAATTTAACACCTTAAAAATGAAGGTGAATGAACTAGTTATTTATAACTTATAACTAGTTAGTTATAAGTAAACATACTTAAGGTATGTGGGTGAAATAAATTTGGGTGTTATGGCTATGCACAGATTAGCTTTGTACATGTACATATATATACACAAACACTATATTATATTATGATGTTATATCATGTTTTGAAAAATATTTTTGCTAACTTATTAAATCACTTTTGTTTGGATCTTTAGGTGATTCTTCTCTAATCATGAATAAATTGAAGTGTCCACACTGTAACTATGTAGCCAAATATAGAAGAACACTAAAGAGACATTTGCTCATTCATACAGGAGTGAGGTCTTTCAGCTGTGATATTTGTGGAAAACTGTTTACTCGTAGAGAACATGTAAAAAGACATTCCTTGGTATGTAACATCTACAATTCGCTACAATAAAACTTAATATTTGTTGTATTGAATTACTCTGGTATATCATGTTTCATATAGAATTAAGCTGCTAACTGATACCACATTTGTGCAGTTTACAATTAAAGTGTTTAAATAAGTAGCCTGCTTCAAGCTACAGCATTCTCTGTGGCAATATTTGGAATTATATTGTCCTATTGGACAAACAAACTAACATCTATAATTGGATAATCGTGAGAAGTTCCTTGAGGTTGGGCTCCAGCATGAGTCCGAAAGCTCGGAAGACTAAACCTCTGGTCCTGGTGACTGACCCAGATTGCATCCTGTAAAATATGTTTAGACATTCAAAATTAATAAATTGGATAATTAATAAAATTTTATCCCATTTTTTTCCTAAATACTGCAAAAATGGAAATACTTCTCTGGTTCATTATTCAGGAAGGCTACTGTTGTAGATAAACTAAAAGTATGAATAGAGGTCTGCTCTGGTTGAACCAGTAAGCAGATTTAGATGAATATGTAGAGCCGTAATGGCGAACTTATGTCACGCGTGCCACTGGTGGCACGCAGAGCCATATCTGAGGGCACACGAGGCGTTGCCCTATGTCAGCTCCAGCGTGCATGTGTGTGCTGTCCAACTGATTTTTGGCCTTCCAGAGGGTGGGGGGAGGCCGTTTTCGCCCTCCCCAGGCTTCAGGAAAGCCTCCGGAGCCTGGGAATGGCAAAAAACAGGCCCTACCGGAAGTCCAGAGGCTTCAGTGAGGCTTGCGTGCATGCCCGGGGGGACAGCGCAGGGAGGGTTGTGTGCGCATGCACAGGGGGAAAGGCATTGCATTATGGGTGTGGGCACGTACGTGCGCGCTATCGCACACGCACACGCCCTTTTGGCCCCCAAGCAAAAAAAGGTTCGCCATCACTGATGTAGAGTCTTGCTCTGCTTTTATTTCAGTAGGCATAAATACAAACCTGCATCTCAGCTATTTTCTCATGCTCTGATTCAGTAACGAGAATACAGTGTGGGATTTTTGCACCTTACAATGTGTACTTGGTAATAAAAAAGCCAAGAAAGTTGGTGTCAGAGTTTATTTCCTTTTAATCTCAAGAACTGAAGGAAATTTAAGATTGGCATTCCTTGTTAAAGTCTGGCTAAATATCTGCTTTAGGAAGTAATATTGTTGAGACATATCACTAATATTTAATTCTGATATTCGGTTTTAAATTACCTACAATAATTTATAATTCAACTTACTAAGGAACTGGGGCTGCACTAGGAGCTGCAAAATATAACAAGTAACAAGCTTGTGTTTTTTTCCGCTGCTCGTGAAGTGCAAAATTTGGATATGAGTGTAGCCATATTGTGGCTTCCAAGTATATTAAAATCTTAGTTTGGATTAATTACAAAGCCTAAATCATTTTTAATAAATCTATATTAAATCTGTTGATGTAATAATTATATCCTTTATGCAGGTTCACAAAAAGGATAAGAAGTACAAATGCATGGTGTGCAAGAAGATTTTCATGCTAGCAGCCAGCGTTGGAATAAGACATGGATCTCGGCGTTACGGTGTTTGCGTTGACTGTGCAGACAAATCTCAGCCAGGAGCGCAAGAGGGAGTAGACCAGGTCCAGGACACCGATTTTCCTAGAGATGAAGAGTTTGAAGAAAATGAAGTAGGGGAAGCTGATGAAGAGCTACCGGATGATATAGAAGAACAGAATGACCAGACTCGGTGGGATGAATCTGGGGAAGTCTGTGTGCCTTTAGAAGACTGAGGAGATTTGATCTTATAGATGCTTTATTTTGACGTCATACAGACTGACCATGTTGAATTTTTGGACTGAAGGCTTGGAAAAAATATGGTACAGCCTGGATGAAAGTTATGTTGCTGTGAAATTTATAGGGTTAAAGCCTTATAGCAAAAAAAGGATTATTAATTTTTTTAAAGATATTTGCACAGGACTGTACATCATACAGTCATTTGGTTGAATTATATAGAGTCCTCACACCTACAGTCAATTATCAAAGTAAAAATGTATTTTTATTATTTATAGGATATTACTATTTGGGTCCTAATCTGGCATAGTACTTAACTATGCCTATGTTAATCATTCATGTGTCTCTTAACATGGATGAAATAAATTGCAATTTTTGGAGATGGCTCCCTTGATTCCAATCATAGTTTTTGAACAAAAGTGGCTAGTCTGGCATAGTGGCTCGCGTTTCCTAAAAGGAGGCTTTACCTCACCTCTCTTGCCATTGCCCTTCCCCCAATAGGTTAAATATCCAGCTTCTGGATGAGATGAATCTGTGTCACTTAATTTTGTCAGGATATGGTAGCTGACAAGTCCTGGAAACCTAATCACTGATATTTAATTTCCTGAGTTATTTAGGTTTCAGTACTTTTGAGTTTGCAAAATGCTACAGCTCTTTCACCAAATGTTAATAATGATTTAATAATTTAAAACTGCAAGGAAGATTGTGATTGGAATGAAAGAAATGTTCTCCTTGTCACTTAAAGAACTTTATATGTTAGACACTTTTTGGCGTGGCTGCCCATATTTTAATTTATGTTTTTGTTAGCACTATTCTATTGGCTATTACTTTTATTCACTACTGTATACCTCAATCCATCACAAAGCTTAGAGTCCTAGAATCTGAAAAGGAGTGTAATTGATATTTTTGATTTTAATAGTCCAGCCCAATTTGTCTGCTTTTGTCTAGTTTTTGTTATGTGAAAAATTAGACATAAGGCTGTCTATTTTTTTGTGCCCCTTTGCTTTTCATTAAAGTAAACACAAACTGAATCTTTGCTTCTCTCCTATTTTGGGGGTTCTTTTATATACCAAACAAACTACTTTTAACTTGGCAGCTTAATTTGCTGGAACTTCTTTTTTTAAAAAAGAAAATTGTTAGTATAATTGCTGGAGCTATTTATCCCCAATGCTCTTTGCTTCTGTTTTTGGATGAGAAGTTGAAACTTGAATTTTTGTAGCCATAAATCTTTTCTAAACTTGTTATATTGTACCAATGATTTCAGGCCTTTTTTTCTGAGGGAAGGGAGGGTATTGCACCTTTTTTATGCTTAGAATTCTCAGCTTCATCTAGCCTGAATGCACGTGAGCTACCTGAAGTTTAGACACTGCATTCAATATATTACTATGTCACAGTGAATAAATATGCACAGCATTTATCATAATACATAGCTAGGCCAGTGTGATAGTACTGTATTATAAGTTGAGGGTCACCATATTTGAGTTTATTAACTTTAAAATGAGTATATTTTCCTATTTTATATCTGCGAACTAAATTATGGTAGTTGTGTGGTAAACTTAATTGCTTTGACAGATAGAATCTTAATGGTGCTCCATCTGTTCAAAGTTTATATATATATATATATATATATAAAATATATATAAAATATATTTAAAGAGACAGCTTTATTATCCCTTATTTCAATACAACAATGGATTAATGTTAGACACTGTTTCTGCTGGATGAAACAGAGACTGAATCATATGGGTATTAAATTGTATAATCTTTTCTATCCAAATACATCATTGGTAGATTCCACATCACTGTAAACCTGACAGATAAGTAGTTCTTGGATTTTGTTTTTAAGAACTGAAAACATCTTATTCTCTTCTAGACTGAAATGAGTAATGTGTAATTCTGTTGGGGTCCAAAGTAGAAAATAGTGGGGAAACATAATATGAATGGGAAGTATTTTAAACGTTAAGTAAATGTTCTGCTCTGTGAATATGTAAGTTATAGTATAAAGATTTCTTTCATCCCATTTATTCCCCATAAAATAGTTTACAATTGATCTACCTATCTTGTCTGAAAATCACCTAAATCTGCTTTATTATAACATACTATTCACTTAATGCTTAAACTGGACCTGGCTTTACATTCTTAATGTATTTTACTTACTCTCTTGAAACAGAATCTCCTTTTGCTACTTAAATCATTTGTGTATATCTGGTAAATTATGACCAAATCTGTTGTTAGATTAAATACAGTAAATTGAAATATACACTTGGTACACTACAGAATTGTTGTGATTTGTTCGGGTTATCTTTTTTTTAAAAAAATATGTAAACACATTCAGGATTTTTTGTTGGCTTTGGATAAATTGTGCATTTTGCATCCCTAGTCAGGCTTTTTTAAAAAAATTACATCTTAAGTGTGACATTTTGGCGATTCCTTTAACAAAACATAAGCATTATCAAAATTATTTTATCAAAGAAAACTTAAATTTAAACAACTGATACCCCATGGTAGTCTCTATGCTGATCTTTTTATTGGTTATGACTAATTGGAAGAAAAATGTTGGTAATTTATATTTTGGAAAAATTTCTTTATAAAACCAAAGATTAAGAATCTGTTATTGTTGAATCCTAACTTCTACATCAATCCTCAAATTGGATTTGATTTCTGGGGTTTACATTTTGCACAGCTATTAAAAACCAATCCATCTAGTACCTTTGTTTAAGCTGGATTTGGATGGTTAGCTATACTACTATTAAGCAATTTTCCAAAATAGCTTCAGGCAAGAAGTATGTTTATTTAAGCAAGCTTTATTTCCTAAATACACTGTTACGGTATGAAAGTGTACATAACTAAAGCAAAATATAGTAATTTAAAAAGTTACATGTAAATATGTGAAGCATAATAAAAAGAATAAAGTCCATAGTTTAAAATTTATTTATATATTTTAAGCTACTGCAAACAATTTAAGAAACTGCAAGAAATAATGTAGATGGTATATCTTCAGTCTCCCTCTCCTAAGGGTATGTGCCTTAATTTAGCTCTGTACTTTGTTTATAGCTTTATAAGAATTTTGGCATTATGGCAATATATTTGCTTTGCTTAGCCTGGCTACTAGCCTTAAAATCACAAATGTGCTTACCTACTTATTTTTTCAATCAAATTAGTTTATATAAGCCCCTTTGAATTTCAGTTTTCCTTTGTATATGTCTGCAGGGCTTTATAACATTTTAAAATATATTAAATACTTTTTGTATATGTGTATTGTTTTAGCACTCAATAGAGCATGGTATGCTTCTATTTATGTAGAGGTATACGATAAAATCCACAAGCTCCATCTAACTGGACATGCACACTGCTAAGTATTGTTAAATTGAATATTCTGAATCATGGGTCACTATCTTTTCTTGAAAATGGTGTTTTCTCTGCCAGAACAACTTGGGAACTCTTAATATGCATCCCAAACAGCAGTCTTAATTTCTGCACTCTCATCTAGATTTTGACATATTCATAATCATGTATGTTTTGTTCATTAGCAGAGAGACCAAGTAGAACTGCTAAAAGGAGTAGTAGGGCTAGACAATTAATTGGAGCTGGGGCAGAGAAAGATTCAATCATAGCAACTTGCCAAGTGAACAGAAATGTAAAACGCAATGATTTAATATAAACCTTTTCTCAGCTTGACAGTTTCATGCATTTGTGTGCACAAAAGATCTGCTGAAACCGCCTGTGAAGAAAAACAGGAGACAGGAGAAGATCTTTGAAGCAGTCATAACAGAATCTTCAGCATGATATAGTCCTGCTTGCAAAGTTGTGGGAATTGAAGTGTCCTTTCAAATTATTTGCATGGCTATACTAAGTAATAGATTCTCTACTGAATTGGTGCTGTAGAGAGAATTGTGTAGAATATGTACAACAGCAACATGGCACTAAGCTCTTCTGTTCATACTGCTGTGCTGTAAGTTTGTACATTCCATGTACTTTTGTGGTTAGATTTCCCCCCTTTATAAATAGGTTAATTTGGACTCAATGTCTGCTCAATGGGATGATTCAGATTGCACTAACCATTAGAGATATTGTAAAGAGTTGATGAATCTGATCCTTTATAGGAAGCAGAATAGAGAAAGAATTCTGACTTTTAAAAAAGGTAATTTATTTTCTCTTTGTGATGGTTGATCATGAAAACATTACAGAGTTTTCTTGTATGCTGAACATAATCATGTCAAAAAGAATACCATGCAAGCCCCATTTTTTCACTGGTACTAATTTGTGACATTTTTTTTTCACATGTGAATTTGATTCATTAATAATGAGAAAAGTATTAAAAGTACCTTGAAATTAATATTTATTATCTTGAGAATATACAAATACTTAAAATATTATCTAAAGCAAAAAAGCTAGTTTATCTTCAGATACTTCTCTAAGTCATTTTTTTTAAAAAATAGTCCCATGTATAAAGTACAATTTCTTAATTTAAAGAAACTTTTCAAAGAATGATATTTATATAAGGGGAAATTAACTACTTTTCAACTTATTAGTTCATTGAACTACAGTTTATTGTTAATATATTGATCACTTTCCCTTTTCCTTCTGAGGAATAGAGGCCATATTGACTTCAGATTTCAAGTTGTTGAGATCACACGATAAGCTATAAACATGGCTATGCAGAAAACTGATTTCATTCTGGTTTTCAGCAATCTGTAATAGGAAAAAAACGTTAATTCTGAATATTGCAATAATTGTACTAAAATTACACACATACACACACACATTGTAATTATGAGATTTGACACGGTGACCTGGTTTCAGTAAAATACAATGTACTCATTTATAAACTCAGACAAATACATATTTTTTTCAGGAGCATCTACACCAGTGATGGCGAACCTTTTTTTCCTCGGGTGCCAAAATAGTGCGCACGCGCGCTATCGTACACCTGTGCGTGCCCACACCCATAATTTAAAGCCCCCCACTCGCCCCACCCCCCTGCGCATGCATGCATGACACCCCCCCTCCCCCATTTCCCGACTTCCAGTGGGCCCGGTAGGCCCGTTTTTTGCCCTCCCCAGGCTCCAGAGGCTTTCTTGGAGCTTGGAGTGGGCGAAAACGCTCTCCCCTGCCACCCCAGAGGCCCTCCGGAGGCCAAAATTGCCCTCCCAGAGCCTCCGCGTGAGTCAAAAATCAGCTGGCGGGCACACACATGCGCGCTGGAGCTGAGCTAGGGCAACGGCTCGCGTGCCGGCAGATATGGCTCCGCGTGCCACCTGTGGCACCCGTGCCATAGGTTCGCCATCACTGATCTACACGCTCCTAATTCAATAGTACATGAAGAAATCAGCATTTTGAAGAAATTTAAAAACAAATTTCTAGCTGCATAATTTTCTCGGGTGTAATGTTAAAGTATTGTTACAATAAAGAAGGGAGTGGACTTGCTGTCTTCTACCAGATCCAATTACTTGGACACCTTTAGATTAGATTTAATTTATTAGCTTTAAATGCCAGTTTAGAAACTCTATGCTAAGAGTTGCCACCCAGTGATCTGAAGTACATTTCCTTCAGTGCAAGTCTTCAAACAGGTTGAATAGCCAACTTTAAATTCTGTAATGGATCTAGTACAGCGCAAGGAGATGGAGTAGATTATTCCTATCCTTTTCTGAAAGTTTGGTTGGTCCCTTAACAATTTTATCATGATATATGCTTTCAGAGGTTATAGTACTATCTACTGAATTTTATGCACCAAATGAGGATTCTAGTCCAAAAAAACCTATCACAATACTTAACTGCTATAAGGGTTTTTGAAGCTGAGTCCTAGAATTTGCTGCTATAGTTGTTAGAGGCTTACAAAGTTGGGGAAAAAGATTAACTTTTTCTATTGTGAAATTGAGTCATCTATTATTCCAAAACATTTAATAAAAGCATCTCTAAGAATACTGGGGGGGGGGGGGGGGGGGCTACAAAATGTCACAGTTCAGAGGTCTTCAAACTTGGCAACTTTAAGACTTGTGGACTTCAACTCCCAGAATTCTCCAGCCAGCTATGCTGTCTTAAAGTTGCCAAGTTTGGGGACCCCTGTCATAGTTCACGAACCCTTCCTATGTCAGGAAGACTGGCTTGGCAACTATTTTCCAGTCCTCATTTGCCTAATCCTTAAACTATTTGCAAACTGCTCAGCATAAACAGGAATCTGAAGCTTTAATTAATGAATGTAAAACTCATAATTGCTGCAATGGTGATCATCTCTGGTGATTTTAATCTGGTAGAGACCTTAGCTGGTTGTCAGTCTTTTGGGATTGACTTCAGGTCTGGCTCTCAAGTTCTAAAGCAGTGGTTCCCAACCTTTTTGTGATCGAGTACCACTTGGAGGTCCCGTACAGTCGCCGCGTACCACCTGGTTCCAGAGAAACTAAATTCGATCAGATATCACTTTATTTCCATAGAGTTCAGAACAGTCACCGTTCCTTTTTTGGCCCCGCGCATCCAGCAACTGGATTCTCGGGCCGCTGGGACCAGGTGGGTGGCGTGTGGCAACAGTTGCAAATCGTTGCCAGATTATCTTGTGTTAGGCAGTAAACATTTTTGTGAAGTAAAAAATAACTAACTAAAAATCGTTCATGACCCGAAAGTGTTTGCGTACCACCTGGAAGAGGCTCGCGTACCACTAGTGGTACACGTACCACAGGTTGGGGACCACTGTTCTAAAGTCATACAAACTATCCAGTAGAATGAGAACTGGACAACCCTGTCAAATTATTAAATATGCAGAAAAGTCTCTTGAGGGAATCCTTTTTGTGGAACTGTTACCGTATTTTTCGGAGTATAAGACGCACCTTTTTACCCCCAAAAAGAGGGTGAAAACTTGGGTGCGTCTTATACACCGAATGTAGACCCACCCAGCCAGCCACCCCCACCCTTTGGCCTCTGTCTTCCAGCAATTTATCTGTTTGCAGCAAAGAGGGAAGAGCCTGTAAAGCCAAGCAAGTCACTAGCAGCTTCCCGACCTACAGCTGATTTGCCACGTGCTAAAATGAAACAAACTGAAACTGCAAAGAGGCAAATAGCTGGGAGAGACACGCAGATTTTTATTTTTTGCTGAACTGGATGGAAGGGGGTAATTGAATAACTAAATGTCTGTAGAATGTTCAAATTATTAGACTTATTTTTTTAAAGACTGCTTTATTATTGTTCTAGAGCCAGGGGTCTCCAACCTTGGCAATTTTAAGACTTGTGGACTTCAACTCCCAGAATTCCACAGCCAGCTTTGTTAGCTTTGCTGGCTGTGGAATTCTGGGAGTTGAAGTCCACAAGTCTTAAAGTTGCCAAGGTTTGAGACCCCTGTAAATCTAGACAACTTAACAAAATAAAGAAGCTTTTTAAAATAAATGCTTGCTCTGAAGAGGCCCAGTGCTATTGTATCTTTTTTTAAATAATAGCGAATAATGTATACTTCCAGAAATTTTAATTAATTTTAACAGCTCTGTACAATTATAGTCTGAAATGTACAGTGTCCTGTTTAGTATTAGAGTTTAGTTACCTTGGAGTAGATCTATTTAAATAATTGGGAGGAGTTAGTGTGACTACATTTAAGAAAACTTTCTGGCATAATGTACATTTCTCCAATTCTTTGCTATTTCTATGGGTCAAGCACACATGCACAGAAATACACAGCAAACAGTGTATATCATCTGTGCTGTTTGCTGTTTGGCAAATTGCTTGGAGGCAGAGGCCTTTTTTTCTTGTTTTCCTCCCCCAAAACTAAGGTGCGTCTTATACTTCGGTGCATCTTATACTCCGAAAAATATGGTAAGTATGCATGAAACGCCATCTTTAATCTGGTTTATTGAATTGCTAACCATGGCTTAAACATTTAACATTTTTATATCTTTACCATTTTTTTATATGTTTCCTAGGTAATGTTTATGGTATTGCAATAACAGCCCTCTACTTTTAGCCATAATCATGATAGTTTTCTAGAAATGCCTGACAAACTGAAGCTATTAAATTTTGTATCAATGCAAGCTAAATTCTACAATGTATATGAAGAAGCAAACAAAAGAAATATTTCCTTACTCTGCTAATCTTCAAAAAGGACAAAGTTATGCGGAGTCACTAAAATGTATGCCTTTGATCGCTGTAAATCTGATTCTTTGATTTTCTGAATGTTTTGCCTACCAATCACATTTTATTACAAAAGTAGTTGATCATTAGGTGATAATAGTCATTTTTGGCATCATGTGGAACTTAAGTTCTCCTGTGCGCTGCTAAGGAGAGTCCAAGTATGGGGAACAAACTCTGGTCGGTTGTTAGGGACTGAGTTTAAATTTAGTTTGAAGTACGCCCTCTATCTACTTGACTAGTCAGTTTTCAAAACTCAGTAGGATAGAAGGGATGTTTCCATTTTCTCTCCTAGTTTCTGCATTTTAAAGAAACGACTGACCTTTCCAGCTTGGACTCTTCCTCAGCCGAATTTTCTCTTCCACCTTTGAGGGTGGAAAATGCAGGTTAGCTGGTACGTCAGCAAGAACCACCACTGCCGAGTTTCGCAAGCAGCCGGAGTCCCTGCCCCACGTGGGTTAAACTCTTGGAAGTTGAGTGGAGTGTTTGCAGCAGCAAGGGTTCGCATCTCCTCTGCAGCCGCATTGGGCGGGGGGGTGTCCCGTTTCGACTGCCTAGCAGTTCCCGGCAGATATTATTTTGGCAGGCTTCTTATCAGCATTCCTTGAGGCCGTGGGGCGTGTTTTGCCTCGGTTCAGGTGGCAGCCATTTTGTTGCCGGGCAGAATTTACGGTGGCCATTTTGGACATCACTCAGACGAAGCCTAGGCTCGCAGAGTGCCGACGGCCATGTTGAAAGCTACCATGCTATCTGTTGCCGGGCAGAATTCGTGCTGCCCATTTTGAATATCATTAGGATGATTCTGGGGCACTGAGTATGCCGGCCGCTATTTTGAAGGCAGTTACAGACATCGAGGCTTCCAATCGCCAATTTGCAAGCTGTTAGCTCTCAGTCGGTCCGCTTCTTTCACCTCGTTCCTCATCTCGAGCCTCTGCTGACTGGTAACTATTGTAGTGGTATGGGTGAGTGCTGCCTTAGGGGAATCGGTGGTCCTACCACCACCCAGGCCAATTACCTTTGGAGTCCCTGCCCTAGGGCTATACTCCTCCCTGGACCCTTGAGGCCTTTCCTCGCATGAGGCTTCCTGTCACCAGTGAAGGGTTCCAGTGACTTGCCATCCTACAGTCAACACTTATGGCTGGCAAATCTGACAAACCCACAGGGGAGGAGGCAACCACCTCAGCTGCCCCAAGAAGGCTACCTCAAAAAGCCATACTTCTAAAGAGAAGGCCAAGGCTTCATCGGCAGCAGCACTTAAAGATGCTGAGAGGAGGCTTCGGGCCTTGGAGAAGCAAATTGAGAAGGCCCAAAAGCAGGCCGCCCTGGCTCTGGCACCTCAACCTTTGCCTCAGCTGCCGCTTCAGGCACCACTGTCTGCACAGCCCTTGCTGCCTTCACCATCTCAGGGGGCTCCTCCACTCCAGCTGGCCATTCCACCTGGGCCTAATGGAACTGCAACTGAGAGGGATTGGTCCCCAGACCACCCTTCTGTGGCTCAGGTCATAGAACCTGAGGAAGCCCCTTTGCAAGAGATGCCTATCCATGGGGCCAGCCTTACCCAGGCTCCCACCCCCTCTACTTCAAGAGCCCACTCGAGTTACTATTACAACAGACGCCAGTCTGTTTGGGTGGGGAGCTAACACCTCCCAGATGAACCAAGGTCGTTTATCGCCAGCGGACTTGGTCAACACCAACATCAACCTGTTGGAGCTTCAAGCTGTGTTCTTGGCTCTACAACATTTCAAGCCATTAGTGTTGAACCGTCATGTCCTCATCCTGACGGACAATGTAGCAACCCGTTCCCACATCACGAGATCCAAACGCCTCATGGGGGAGGCAGAGATGCTCGGACGCTGGGCAGAGCAGCACGTGAAATCGATTCAAGCAGAACATATATCGGACATCTCGAATGTGCAGGTGGACTGGCTGAGTCGCTCCACCTTGGACTTGGCCGAGGGGCGCCTGCATCCAGCTCTCTTCGAGACTTTGTCCCAGGTGTTCAGAAGGCTGGTGGTGGATTTGTTTGTGACTCGTCTCAATGCGCAACTCCCCAAGTTCTTTTCCCGCTTCCCATCCCAGGGGGCAGAAGGGGTCAATGCCCTACACAGTCCATGGCTGATGGGACTCCTGTACGCATTTCCTCCCCTTCCCCTCATTCCGAGGGTGATCTGGAAGATCCTAGCGGAGGCGGCAGATTTACTGCTGATCGCTCCTCATTGGCCCCGATGCCCTTGGTTTGCGGACCTAGTGGAACTCTCAGTGTCCCACCCTTGGTGGATTCCTGGGCACAGGATCTCCCTCAGCCAGGGGGCCTGCTCCACCTGGACCCTCAATGGTTGCATCTAACCATCTGGCACTTGAGGGGGACCTCTTGTGGCGGGACAGATTTTCTGATGAAGTAATTTTCACCATTCAAGTCTCTCGTCGGCACTCCACCACTCGCATTTGCAACGCAACCTGGTCGGCCTATTGTAAATTTTGTGCTCAATCACAGCTCGATCTGCTGTCAGTCTCCATTCCCCAGATCCTTGCCTTTTTACAGGCGAGATATAATAAAGGGTTGGCGCCCAATACTCTCCGTCGACACGTGGCTGCCTTGTCCACGGTCCTCTGTCTGGACAACTTTCAATCTCTGTATTACCATCCCAGTGTCCGCAGTTTCC
The DNA here is from genome assembly GCA_023053685.1 of Diadophis punctatus similis. Lineage (NCBI taxonomy): Eukaryota > Metazoa > Chordata > Lepidosauria > Squamata > Dipsadidae > Diadophis > Diadophis punctatus. The sequence continues at coordinate 174,418,932 of JALIGW010000003.1, forward strand.
TAAAAGGAACTGCTAATTTGAGGCCCCAGGTAGTCCATCAATATCCTTCCAGGGACCTCTCCCTGGTCTTGCAGGCACTCAGGACCAGGGAGCCGTTGAGCCGTTGAGGACGGTATCGCTCTGGTTCCTGACTTTCAAAACAGCCTTCCTGGTAGCGATCACATCGGCCAGGAGGGTGTCAGAATTGGTGGCGCTCTCCGTGCGCCAAGACTTGTACCATTTCCATCCAGACAGGGTCGTCTTATGTCTCGATCCTTCATTCCTTCCTAAAGTCAACTCCTGGTTCCATCAGGCCCAGGAGATGATACTGCCTGACTTTTGTCCCAACCCGAAACATAAGTTGGAACACTGTTGGCATAAGTTGGACGTCAGGAGGGCTCTCCGGATTTATGTCCGTCAGACGGCTTCGTTTCAAAAGACTGAAGCGCTCTTTGTTGCATTTCTCCCAGCTTCCATGGGTCGCAAGGTCACAGCCCAGACTATCAGCTGTTGACTTAAGGCATGCATCTCCAGGGCCTACGAGGGGCAGTCCAGGTCGGTCCCTGGCAGGATCACCACACATTCCACCTGTAGTGCGGCCACTTCAGTGCCTGGGCCACACAGACTTCCATCGAAGAAATCTGCAGAGCTGCTAAGTGGTCTTCGCCTTCCCTGTTTGTCAGACATTACAAACTTGACTTGTTTGTGTCTGCTGAGACTGCTTTTGGAAGGCGGGTGCTACAGAGGGTCTACTCTACTTCTGCTCCCCTGGACCAGCCTTCTCCCGCCCTGGACATTTGAGCTTGGGTATATCCCATACTTGGACACTCCTTAGCAGCGCACAGGAGAAGTGCCATTGCCTTACCTGAACGGTCTTCTCTGTGCGCTGCAGGGGGAGTCCAAACCCGCCCTGGCTTTCTGTGGCCCAGGGTCTCAACCTTCTACTTGGAGATATGCTACATCGGATGTTTCTCTACGCAAGGGGTGGCCAAACCGTGGCGCATGCGCCAAACGTGGTGCATTGGATGATTACAAGTGGCGCATTGCATCCTTGCACCTACTTATTTTTTTTTAAATAGGTGTCATAACTGAATCCATCTTAATATTTTCAACACCAAAGTGATCTCAGTTCATTTCATACAGCCTTCGGTAATGTTCAACTTCTCGGTGTCTGAAACTTAGAATGGAACTTGTGAGATGTTACTTTAGGCAGGTTTACAAACATACGAATATTTTTATCAGTGTTGCCATTGCGCATTCCTGCTCAAACGATCGCAAACACTGCGCACTAGCAACACATCATGTGTTTGAAGTCACGTGCGAATGAGTGGCAAGCATTCGATATGGTCAGTCAGTTTTGAGTGAGCCATCGTGGCGTGGAGTTTGAAGCAGTGTTTTATTGAGTGTACTAGCGTGGTTTTTGTATTGAGAGTGATTGAAAGACAGATTCAAGATTAAATATATATTATGTTTGTCAAATTTTGAAATGGCGTAAATTAATTGAATTGTGTGATTGAATTATTCCTTTTTCTCCCTTAAGCAAAGCAGATCCTACCCCTATCCCTATTTTATAACCCCAAACGTGAAAGTAAGAAGATAAAAAACGTCCTTGAGTTGTATGACGCATCTGAACTCGTCTGTGAAAAAATTGGCGCATGGTATGCTTAAGGTTGGCCACCACTACGTCTTCATTTGAAAACTGACTAGTCAAGCAGATAGAGGGCGTACTTCAAACTAAATTTAAACTCAGTCCCTAACAACCGACCAGAGTTTGTTCCTCATACTTGGACTCTCCCCGCAGTGCCCAGAGAAGACCGTTCAGGTAAGCCAATGGCAAAATCTTAATGAACTGTTTTAATTAATAGGAGGAGTTAACATTTTTATAATTGATTTATTTTCCCTTCCCTTCAAAAGATCATACATAGCACTCCCTTTTCCAGATACCCCCTACACACACAGGCACACAGACGCACACACACAAACCAAGCTTGTAAATTAGTTTGGGCTGATTTAAAATGCCCCAGTGAGCTTCCATGGCTGACTTTAACCCCATCATTTGTGTGTCAATGAAAAAAGCAACAGACGCTGAAGCTAGAAGAAAAGTGAAGCCACTTACCAATGCTAGGAAAAGCAGGTTTAACAATCTGCTTATTATAGCAACAAAATACTATACACTGGTGAGAGAAGTCTCTGAATCTTTCACACACACTAATTCTGCAGTATGGTGACCTTCAATGTGACAATGTGATCAGAACTCCAGTAAGGTTCTATTAATAAAGAGATTGACAAAAACAGTGCATTGTGTCATATCTTTACTGAATATATTAAGCCAACATTCACTGACTGCTGGAAAAAGTATATAAGGCCCTAGAACAAGCAACTTTTCAATTGATAACTTCAATCAAATGACAAAATTAGATGTGTGTTTGGAGAGCTCTCCCACAAAAAATGGTGCACACATATTGGTGGCTCCATCAGAACCAGTTGTTTATGAAACAGGCTTATGAAAGTAAAACTTGTCTTGATCCAGAGATCTCTATGGATGTCAAAAAATGTTTTTAATTGAGGCTCATATTAGAAAATCTTGATAAAACTTGGTTTCTATCATCCATGGTCATACAGCTAATGATAATTGTATCTTCTATTGTATATATGCTGTTACTCTTTTCACGAATGGCTGTTCAATAAAAGTCACTTCAAGATCAAGCTGCCTCTGGACCAGGATAACTTTTAGATATTAAGTTCCATTACCTGCATATTACCAGATTCTACAAGAGAATGTAGCACTGTGTTTCTGTGAGCCAAAGCAAATATGAATCATGCAGCCCAAATATGATCCTAAACAAACAAATCCACAACAGAAAGACGGATGCAGAAGAATGTTTGCATTTTGGAATTGTTTTTCTAGCTCAACTGAAATGGTATGGCAGGACGAGGTGAGCAATTCACACAGCCTCAAAACATCAATGAGCTGAAGTAGTTTTGTAAAAAGGAGTGGGCCAAAATATCTTCCTCTCCCCCTCCCCCCAAAGAGAGAAGTTTATTAACAGTTCTTAGATGAATTTCAGATCACGCTGTAGGTCATGTACTGCAGGATTATGAATGGTTCTAGAGTTAAACTTTTGTTATTGAAAGTTATATAAGTAAAAGCCTCAGGTCATTTTGTAAAATAGTGATCTCAACTTGACGTATACTATAATCCAGCATCCTTTCCCCCAATTTACATGTCTCTGAAGGAAATCCAGCAGGACACCAATATGCTCTTTCCTTATCCCAGCATCTTCTATTCAATGGTATGTTATCCCTGAACATAAAGATCCCAATAGCTGCCATGACTAATAGTAATCACTGATAATTCTCCTTTGAAGTAATGTAACCCTGACTAATGAATTTTGTAATCTTAATTCACTTAACTCTAAATTTCAGGCAGGAATGCATAGGTTGCTTTTGTTCTTCCCCTGCATGCTCACAGAATTGTATCTGGCTCTAACTGCAGTTTTCATAAATATTTTATTCTGAGTCATAACCAGACATTTGCTTCATTTTATACTAGACATTATTAAATATGGGAAGCCAATTAAAGAGATTCTGTCTTGTTTTTCCCCAAAAAGCATAGAATGTAAATAAAAAGGTACATTGCTTAAAATACCTGTTTGTGTATTTGAGAAATATGTTCCACCCAATGATTTTTCTCTGTTCTCAGTTTAGAATTTTCCAGTTGCACTTTGATGTGTTGATTTTCTAAATCAATTAGTTGTCTATGAAGATGTTGCCTTTTGTGATCCGTAGATTTTCTTTCTTGTAGATGAAGTAACTATTTGCAGTGATTTTGAAATATATTAATTAGTGTCTAAACCTCAATTTCATTTTAAAATGTCTAGTTAATTGATGTGCTTGCATTATAGGCTTCCTTGATTTTAATGGAATAAGGAAGATTGTTCAGAAAGGATATATTTACATTTATTTTACATACATGTCACATTTACTGGCAATTCTTACAACGACGTCTTAGACAATGATTCAAAGACTACCTTAATTTTATCCTTAATTATGCTGGTATAATTCTATACGATCTTAAGCATGCTTCATCTATGGGTGAATTTATGCTAAATGAGTGTAAGCTTTTTCAGGTTGAGGACAACTCTGTCAAATAGCATACTGGAAATCACTTTCTACAAAGTGAGAGCAGGATAAAAACTAAACTTTAATTTAATTTTGAGACTGCAAAATCCAAGGGATATTACTAGAATTCCCTAGTACAGAAAGGGAATGTATATTGGCTCTTGTGTTTGGGTTTAATTTATTTATCAAATTTATTTATTTGACAGCTGCCCATCTCACAAGTGACTCTAAGCAATGTATAACAAAGTTAAAAAGAGGTAATAAATACTAAAGCAATATTATAAATATTATTAAAAACAACTATAAAAGCTGAAAAGGAAATGTAATATAATAATGTAGCCACCTTACTAATTCACCAGTTGCCTGGAGGTCTCGAAGCCTGATGGCACATCCCGGTTTTAAGGGATCTTCAGAAAGTCAAAAGTGATAAAACCAGCCTCACTTTGGGGAAAACTATTCCATAAGGCAGTAGCCACAGCAGAGAAGTCCTGTTGCCTAGGGCAGGGGTAGGCAAACTACAGCTCTGTGAGGACCTGTGGACTTCAACTCCCAGAATTCCTGAGCCAGCCATGCATGCATGGCTGGCTGAGGAATTCTGGAAGTTGAAGTCCACAGGTCCTCAAAGAGATGTAGTTTGCCTACCGCTGGCCTAGGGTCTGGCAAATGTCGCTCCCTAGCCAATGGGACTCATAGCATGCCCTCTGTATTGGATGTGGACAGATAAACAGATGTAATCAGGGAGAGACAATCCCTCAGATAGGTAACTCCATGAAATGTAGATCTTTAAAGGTCAAAAACAGCACCTTGAATTTGACCTGGAAACAAACTGGCAACCATTGCAGCTCACAGAGCAGAGGTTTAACCTGTGTTCTACTAGGAACACACATAACTAACATTATATTTTGCACCAACTGAAACTTTCAGATACTCTTCAAGGACAGCACCATGTAGAGTGCATTACAGTAATCCAAATAGGTGACTATGAGGAGATGCCATCAACGTAAGAACAGATGCAACTGGCATCCAATACAAAGTTATGCAAAGGCCCTCCCAGCTACAACTGCCACCTGCTCTTCAAGCAGGAGTCATGATTCTAGAAGGATCCCAGTTTGTCAAGCTGTCTGTCTGGGACAGTATATCCCTATCCAGCACCAAAGATGGCATAGTTGTAAAACCAGCAGGTCCTAAAAACCAGAACCACTCAGTTTTAACCATGGTTCAGTTCAGGGGTAGGTTCCAACTTACCTCGTTGCCGGTTCGCTTCCTCCTGCGTGCCAGGAACCAGAAACCCAGAGAAAATATTTTTTAAAAGCCGAAAACAAAATGGCGACACATGCGCAGTGCTGGAAACTTGGCTTTTGCACATGCACAGAATTTTTTTTAAAAAAATTAAAACATTTTTTTTAAAACATGGCGCCGCCCACGGACCGGCACCGACTGATCTGGTTTGGTGACATCATCGTGACATCACCAGCGGGTCGCTACCGGTTCGGGCGAACCGGGAGGAACCCACCTCTGGTTCAGTTGAAGCCTATTTTTTTCCATCCAAATGCTCAGAGCCTTCAGGCACTGAGATAGGTCATCTCCAGCATTGCTTCACTCCCAGGTACATCTATATTCTACCAATGGAATTTGAGTTACATAAAATTTTGTTACAACCTGTTCCTGAGCTTTAAGAACTTTCTGTCTTAGGTTTTGTAACAGAGTCTTCAAGTGGGAGAGTTTCCGCTTCAGTTGCCATGTTTTCTCTCTTCCTGATGTTAGCTCAGACACTCTTCTTGAATAGGAAGAAGTCTCGTCCTCTCTCAGCTGCCTTTCCTACAGCATTTATATGAGTTAGTGTATTAGTAAAATGAATCGTGGTAGCTGTTCCTCTGATGTGCTACTGCTATTTCTCTTAACTTCACATAATTGTTATAAGACTGCAAATAATTAAATATCTATCATTTCTTTTTAAAAATGAGCATGTTGTACATGCAGTAGCACCACCTTGTCTGTAAGAAAGGGGTGAGCAACTAGGAATACAACTGATTTCATATTTCATTAGTTTCAAACTAATTTCAGTTTTCTCATGCAAGAGATCAACTCAGAATTTGATAAGAATTATTTTATTCACTGCTGCATGGAAGACAGAGGTTGAGAGACAGAGGATATCGGAAAGAATGGAGTTCTTGATCGCTTTTGGCCTCACTTGAATCCTGAAAATATGAAGAAATGATTTTGGAAAATAGTAGTAAAATAGTAAAATGCTGCTGATTTCAACTCCTAAGCCATAACATTCCTATTACTACTTTTCCAATCACAAGACATAATAGAATTTCCCTAAAGGTTCTCTGTTATTTTATCCTTTATGGCTATTACTATAGTAAAATCCTTCAAATTTATAATGTTCTGTTATGTATTTGTGCATGGATCTGTCAATCAATGTTCTGGAAATTAATAATTTACAAAGAACAAATCTTGGACTGATTTTTTTGTGGTTTCTTTTAATCTTTTCAAGATTGGAATCTGAGGAACAGATGAGGCCTACCTGGTTTAGATGCTTGGTAACTTTCTGTATTTGAGCATGTAAAAGACTATTCTCCTTTGTCAGATGTCCACAATCTTCTGCCATCTTGTTGAGCAAATACTTATCTTCATCAGCTGAAAGCTCATTTTCCTTGAGGATCTGCCTTAATTTTTCAGCTTCCTCACTAAGTATAAATCATTTTAAATATTAGCTGTCATTGATCATTCAAAATAAGGTTTTTATTTCTATGCTACTACTATCTCTCCTCATTTTATTATTATACGATGCTATGCTATAGCTGATTATACAGAAATGCTTAGCTATCCAGTGTGAACAAGAGATAGTGAATAGTTCTGAAAAATAGTAAAAGGTGGATAACAGAAATGTCTTTACCTAAGTTCCTTAACAATAGTCTCTTGTGGAGATTGGGAGCTCATTGATAATTTCTCTTCTAAGCGGTAAAGCAATGCTTGCAGCTGTGTGCACTGTGATCTGAGTTCTGAAAGGTTTTTTTCCATGTCTCGGTACTGCCAAATCTCCTGCTGACACTAAGTAAAACATATAATAAAATGAATGCTAAACATTCCCTTCTCTCAGGCTTTGCTGTTGTTGTAAGCATCATTAAGGATTCTTCTGGTGAGACTATAGAGCAGGGGTGTCACGTGTCACGTGTCTCGTGATGACATGTTGTCATGTGACATATCGCAACTTTTTTCCCTTCGCTAAACCAGGGGTAGGCGTGGCCAGTGCATGATGCATCCAGCCCGCAGGCTGCAAGTTTGACACCCCTGGTATAGAGTGATCCATTTCTAGCATAATATACACTTATTATCTGTTGCTTATATAGCATTTAGGCACTAACCTTCCAGATTGCCCATTTGTTATCAGATATTGCATCTGTCATAACTCTAGCATCTATGCATCTTGTTTCTTGTGTTTAAACCAAATTTCACCAGATTTTAATTCCAGTTTTACTAAAATGGGCACTCACTGCTGGAGGAGGTTGATGGAGTACGAAAACCACATCCCTGTCCATAATTCTGGAAGCAGTATTCATTTTAATACTAGAGCTAGCTCTGAATAATATCAATTTTAATCAATTTTCATTAGAGCAGACATGAACATGAATTTTAATGCTCAAGGCTTCCCATTAAACTAATGAAGGCTGTTGTTTCATGACAAGATTGAAGGCTTAATTGATAGAGATCACTGGCCATTTCATAGAACTAAAGTTCCAAAATCAATTTGCAGGAACTAAGAAATAATAACATCTTCAAATAATCCAAGTCAGAAATTTTTATTTTATGTATGAGTAGGTCTAACATAATGACCAAAGTTTTCAGAACTATATATATTTTAAACTTTGTACTTCAGAAAAAAGTGGAATTATATTCTTCTTTAGAAATGCCATCTATTTGGATTAGCAAAAGCATATTGAAGACACATAGTTTAGATAAATTATAGTTTAGGTAATAAATACATATTATTTTCACTTTTAAGAAAGAAATGTCTATTCATCACAAGTCTCTCATTTTAAAAATTAAAATTAATTCAACCATATATGCCTCTAACATAGCAATAACTCTTTTACAAATGCTTTTGGTAAATGTCTTAACTGCAATAGCTTACTTTTGATTCCAAAAGACAGACAGCATGTTCTTTTTCTTTCACTGAATTCACAGTCTCTTGCATTTCTCTCTGAATTTTTAGCAGTTCTGCTTCTTTGTGTGAAATATCCTGGGTAGAGTGTTCAACCATTTTCTTCAGTTTTGTAACTTCCTCCATTAATAGCAGCTTTTCTTTAGCACTTGCATCTGCAGGAAATCATCAGGATCTCTCCACACATTTAAAATACGTCTGGTCTTCCTGTAAACATCTATTTCCTTTCTTATGTGACTGCTTAGTTGAATTATGACACTAAGCCTCCAGATGTTTCTGAGGCTGGGACTCTAAAACTACTTACTAGGAAAGATAACCTACTGAAACAAAGCAGGGCTTATGTCCAGATAAAACATGCTAACAGTATGCGAAGAATGGGAATAAACAATATTTGAGTTGCTGCAGCAGCTTATGTGCAACTTCTTGAAAATCACTAGGTTATTTTCATTGTGTAAACACATAAACAATATGTACAGAGTTATGTGTTTGTATTTTAGTGTCCCTCATCCAGGAAGATAGCTAGACAGCTTTGCACTCAAAATCTTGGAGCTCTATTTCCTTTTCCTTTTGCCCGGATTACTTCTTCCAACAGCAATGCAGACGGGAATGCTGCCTCTAGCAATCTGAGTTTCAGTGTCCTCCATTATTGTGGTTTTAGTAAGGAGGGAAATATCTAATTGTGATAGGTTTTTTAAAAAAATATAAAAGAGGTTGAGGGGCACTAGTAAATTCAGCCATGAATGGAGAATTCTAGAGTAGCAACTTTGTACTGTGGAACTCTCCCCTCTCATGGAAGAAATATAGGAGATGTTGTTTAAAAAGTTTTAGAAAAGAATTTTTGGTGCCTTAATCCACCTAAGAAAGGAAAGTTGTATCAGAAGTGACTGGATTCATATATCATTTGAGCAATAATAATCTTAAGCAAGGCTTACGGACTGGCTCAATTGTAATTTATAAACCATGATTTAGGATTGTAATGCAACATGGATAGATAGCATCTGCTATCTGGGTATTCTAATAGACATCAAACAAATACTCATATTTCCTAATCTAGCAAATGTGGGGAAAGCCTGAATTTCCTACACTGGTTAGATCAACAATCTTTTTTCTCCTTTTCCTCTGGACTTAAAAACATGTTTATCTAAAAAAAAAAAAGACAACTTTGCTTGATATTACAAGTGTGATTGTAAAACAAAGCTCCTGTGTCTTGTAAAGCCAGATTTTCCCGATTTCTGATAATCTATTATCAGAATATATAGTCATACAGAATATGGCAACATTTTAGATAGCTGTTTACAGATAAAGAAATTCAACAGTGATCCAGTTCATATTCATAAATTTAGCTTAATAGCAAGAATGACACCCCATGAGAAGAAGTTTTTCATTACCAGACAGTATTTGAAGACGTTTGTGTATTGCTTGAGTTTCAGTTTCATAATGCTTGGTGCTATTTTCTTTCTTTGCTATATCTATTTCTGTTCTGTTTATGGTAGCTTCCAGTTCCTTTGAAAATATGCAATAGATTAATTTCATGCAAATGCATTTATTTCAGTTAAAAGACTAGTAAAAGCACTTTAATAGCTGACTAGTATATCAATTAAAATACAAGTGAGATCCTCCTCAAATTACTGCCACCTAGAGAGTTAAGATTTTATTTCCCACCATTCACAATCAGCATGGCTAACAGTTGAAGTCAAATGTTCCGAATGGCATCTCATTGCGGAAGATCTACACTGATTCTTAACAATGCCAAGAAACTCACATCCACGTTACTTTCTGTACCCTTCTGTATTTGTGTTTCTTTACTCATCAGTTTCCTGAACAAGTGCTATCCTTTCTGTACTGGGGCAAATATGTTACCTATAAAATAAATTATAACAAGTGGAGTGTTGGAATGTCTACATTTGGAAGAAGAAACATTATTAATCCGCACTATGCTGATGATGCTAAACTGATAGCCGAAAATGCAATGACTTGCAAACTACTAATATAAATCAAGGAGTGCAATGAAAAAATAAACGGAACAAAGATTAAATTAAAGAAGATCAAACTAATGACAACAGATACAACAACCAGCCTTAAACCTGACATTAAAGGTATTAAACGTGCACTTCCATCGCGAATGCGAACCGGTAGGGAAGGTAAGTGGAACCCACCCCTGGTCTATACGTATCAAGAACTATAGGCTGTGGTTTTCCCTGTGACACCACGGAAGAAAAGTTGGACTTTGAACAAGATAGAATGAGAGTTAATATTTTTGAATGTTGGAGAACACTACTGAGAATACCACAGGCAGCCAAGAAAACAAACAAATGGATTACCGTATTTTTCGGACTATAAGACGCACTGGAGTATAAGACGCACCTTAGTTTTTGGGGAGGAAAATAAGAAAAAAAAATCTGCCTACCAGCATCCATCTGGCTAGCGTCCTTAGCAAATAGCCTGGAACAGGTACAGTATATTAGCCTTGCAAAGCTCCCTTTGAGAGGTTGTTTTCAGCCTTGGAAAGCTCTGTTTCAGAGGCTGTTTTCAGCCATGTAAAGCTCCATTTAAGAGGCTGGGCGGGGCTACATTCGGCATATAAGACGCACCCAGATTTTCATCCTCTTTTGGGGGGGGGAAAGGTGCGTCTTATACTCTGAAAAATACAGTATCAAATAAACGAATTCAGAGTTTTCATTTGAGCCACAAGTGAATGGGCTCAAATTGTCATACTTTGGATGCATGATTGAAGACATAGCTCCTATAACCTAGAAAGATGGAATGAAACAGAAGAAAGGGAAGGAAGGGAAAACTAATAGCAAAGTGGATGTTACTGCAATGATGAGTGCACTGCAGGAATACTTGAAGGACCAGACTGGGGGAAAAATCATCACGGAGAAAATTTACCTACAGTATGTGGTCACTAAGAATTGACACTTATTGATGCCACTGAATCCCCCAAGCAATTAGGTAGCTCAGTGTCATATTAGATTAGCTTGTTTACATATACACTACTTAGTTTAACTGAACCACAGTTTATTAACTTAACTTGGTTACCTCGATTTACACAATAGGCAGAATTAACTAAAGTGGCTGCACATCAATCCATAAACTAATGAAGAAAAGGCATCAAATTAAGGAATAAATAAATACGATGGGATCATCTACTTAAGTATTGTTCTATAAGCAATTACAAGGATGGGTTATTTCTACAAACAGATCATTAATTATGTGATGTTATAACTAATATTTATGATTTAAATAAAATGAAAAGACTATGCTATAAAGACCCAGTGCAATCACACATAGAGTCAGGGATGGGTTCTAACTTACCTCGCCGCCGGTTAGCTTCCTCCCGTGCCACATGGGCGTGCGCACACTTTGCGCATGTGCACATGCGCAGTGCCAAAATTTTAAAAAATCCCAAAACAAAAGCCAAAAATAAGATGACGACGCATGCGCAGTGCCAGAAACTCAGCTTCTGTGCATGTGCAGAAGAAAAAAAAATCAGATTTTTTTTAAATTTTTTTTTAAAAAAATTTTTTTTAAAAAGATGGCGGCGTCCACAGACCGGCACTGACAGAACTGGTTCCATGACATCACAAGCTGTTTGCTACCAGTTCTATAGAACCGGTGCCAACTGGGAGGAACCCACCTCTGCATAGAGTGTTCCTATAGATGCAAAGATATCCTTGATAATTTTCCTTTCAAATGAACACCACACTTTATTAAAACTGACAGATTTATTTTTTAGAGAGGGTATCTTAACGATGCCTAGAGAAATGCCAACTTAAGAGCAACCTCAAGGTGCTATAGAAAGAGCATCTCATATGGCCACAGAAGGCGGTAATGATTGTTGAGGATACTGACATTGGAATGGAAATGCATGAGAACCAAATAAAACCTTAACAGAAGTTACCTTCAGTGTCTGCAACAGCGCTGTGGCTTTTCTAGTAACTTTAGGTGGAATGTGTGTAACATTCTTAGCCTTCTCTCTAGTTCATGGTGCATGATTAAGGAACAAGATATACTGTATGATATTTGAAAGATTAATTCCAAGTTTCAGAAACAGGTTAACATCAGAAATATGTTAATAATCTTGAGTCATCATATGAATTTGCTATTATCTTCATAAAAATATGATCTCAAAATAACCCAGCTTCAAAAATGCTAAATTTCTGAAATCAGCATGGATGTTTTTGGCACTTCTTTTGGAGCGCTAAATATACATGGGACTTAATGAGATGGGACTTAATGTAAATTTTCTTAAATTGTCCTAGAAATAATAAATTACTTTTTAAGTTTTTTTTTAAACCCTAGAACCTCTGGTCATGACCATAATTCGTTCCATAACTTTGGTCGCAAACCGATTTGATTGTGACCCGAACCTAATTTTGGAAATTTGGCGCTAACCAAAAAAATGGTGTGGATGAGGAAATCGGCCATGAAAAAAAATTGTGAATTTTTTGGTCGGAACCTGATTTGGTCATGGTCAAAAGCGTTCGTGACCAGAGGTTCTACTGTATAAAAGAAAAGTATCCATATGCAATATAAAGGAGAATATAAAAGTACTATTTGGCCTCCAAACATGAATATGAAGTAGAATAAGGGAATTAAATGCTTTTTCTTTCATCCCAAAGAACAGTTCTGTTTATAACTGAGAAATGCAGCAGAGATGAATGACTAGGGGTTACATTTTAGATTTATTTCATTGTTAACTAAGCTTATAACTCTATATCTCACTGCAAATAAAGTAAGGATATACGATTCTTACAACTTTTGAAGCAGAAAATGATCATAATTAAGCTCCCCCAGCTTAAAAAATAATTTTAATTTATTAAAGTGAAGCACAACGCTCTCTCTAATATGATCTATTGCCAACAATATCTCATTAATATTTTAAAAAATGAATATTTTGAGCAGCCGAGGCCCACTGCATTGTTTGGACTAATACCTATTTGCTCTGGAATAAGCCAAAGCTAAACTGGGAGGAGCTTTTGATTATGCAGTGTAGGAACTATAAAAGGTGTATCTCAACACATCTCAAGTATTGGATTCAGGATGTTTCCTATAAAGGCAATGTTCCATTGCTCCAAATGGAAGGCAAAAGTTGGCTTTGAAGTTCTCTCCCACCACAGGAAATATCTATTCGATTGGTACATCATGGGTGCTAGATGGACTCTATTGGGATCCAGTATCTGGAGGTTATAGATATCTGGATGGGGAGAAACACATTTTGCTTAATCTAGACAAGACTGAGCGGTTCTGGGTTTTAGGCCCCAGAGATCTGGAAACGTTCTCTATTTAGTTCTAGATGGGATTGTACTCCCCCAGACAGAATTGGTGTGCAATCTGGAGGTAATTTTGAGTTGTGGCTCCTGTTAAAAGAAAAGGTGGCAGTAGTGGTCAAAAAAACCTTTCTACAGCTACATATTGTATGCTGGTAGAAACTCTTCCATAATCAGGAGGCTTTGCTCATGGTTACCCATATTTTCATTACCTTCAACTTGAATTATTACAACATTCTGCACATGGAGCTACCTTTGAATACCATCCAGAAGTTACAATTGGTTCAGAAGATATTGATATAGAGAGTTAAAGGTGCCAATGTAACATTATTATTGTACTACCGGTAGCTTTCTACAGGCTCTAGGTGCAATTCAAGGTACATGTTTTATTATTTATTTTATTATTAGTTGCATTTGTATGCCGCCCACTCCACAGAGACTCTGGGAGGCTCACA